>ML822118.1:70490-81332 GCA_009831015.1 Picea engelmannii | reverse complement strand
ATCCCTTCCATCTTAAAAAAAAGCAATCCGCACAAAAGTCTTTGCTAGTAAATCTCTCTTGCATAAACCTTCCTTTAAATTTTGCCAAAAGAATGAAATAGTTAAATAATAAATAATGTTTTCATTTATAAACACATTCATTTAGAAAAATGGAGTTCCCGCTCCTTTTTTTCGTTGCATATTTCTATGCATTTATGATAAACCCAAGCATTGTTTTTTTTAAACTAACATTTTCAGTGTGCTATATAGTTTAGCACACTTGTGTGATTTAAAGAGCACCAGTGCACTTTAAAGCGTCGGTGCACTATAAAGTGCATCAGTGTGCTTTGTATGTATAAAAACACCAACGAAAACGTACTTATTTAAAAAAAAATGTTTATTTTTTCGCTATACAATCAATGCCCTATATAATTTTAAGTGCCCTAGTGCGATATACACGTATAAATGCATTGATTTCAATTCTATTGACAAAATAGAAATGCAAACCTCTGCAATTAAATTTTGCGAAGATTTTGCTTTGCGGAGGCAGTAATGGAGGTTACTCTTCGATGCTTTTCATGATTTAGTGCACTGGTGCCTTCTTATATATAGATGCACCAACATGTCTTTAGCTAATTAAGAGCACTAATAACTTTTAAACATCATTCAAAATTCTTTTTGAAGTTAGATCATTTTATGCTTCCCAAAATTTCTTTTAAGATTTTGTTCACGTATAGATGATGGATTTTGCTCAAATGCAGGGAAAAAAATGTTATAATATCAAATGACCAATTCATCTGATTCCAACTCATTCCATGCCATTGCAAGATCATCAACTTCTCCTTCGTCGTTTGAAGTAAGTTTATATTTTATTTCATTTATCTGATTGAATTTATGTCATTTATGCACATGCACTTGAATAATTGTTCATTCAATTTTGCAGGATCATGATTCAAGATTGAGTTCAAATGCGTAAGATATTCCATCAATCCAAAAATACCACAAGCTCTTATTTGAAGAAAGATACCACATAAAATCTTTGATGAAAATGGAAAATTGTTTTACCTTGCCAATTGTAACATGCCATCTTCCAACAACAACCAATGTGGGACAATGATATTACACTGTGAATTAGATTTCTTTTGTGGCACCCCAATAGTATGTGGTTGTTCAAAATGTAAAGTGTTGAAGAAGAACCCTCAACATGTCACATTGTCCCATTATATTAATGATCAACTTCTCAAGGTTGACGATTTAATAAATCCCATTGCGGTCAAGAATTCAATAGGTGATATAGAAAAGACACGTGGGAACACTTCCATATGCTCTTGTTATAAGCAAAATATGTTCGTTCAGATGGATCCCACTTATCTGGCCGTGAAGTTGGTTACAATCTCTTTGATAGCTCGGCACGAGGTAGAGACTACCTGCACCTCAAATGGTCATGTGTCTGAGGTGGTGAAAAGGGGAAGAAGGAGAGGCAAGAAACTTGCAAAAAATCACTCTTAGGACCACCCAACCCGAGTATTGTTCTCCCTCAACTTCTTGGGTGGCAAAAATGATATGGAGGTTGTTTTTTATGGACAAGAGGATGAAAATAAGCTAGATGATTTTGGACCTACAAACTAATAAAAGTGAGCAACAATCTATTCACTCCCTTATGGCCTTGGGAAAAGGTTGGAAATTGGTTCTTGGGTAAACCAAGGTTCCAAACCATATCCCGGTGAATAACTTGTGGAAAAATATTGAAAAATATGAGTTAAAACACCTTTAATAAGCTACAACCATGTCTTTTAAGGTGGTTGTAAGTGATGAACAATAAGTTGTTCATGACTTGTAATGCATGGGAGCAAGCCTAGAATGACCCAGTATTACCCAGAAATTCCTTGGAAGCAATCCAAGGACTTTTCAAAGTTGGAAAAAGGGGTTTGAAAAACGAAATTACAACCCTTTAGTAAGCTACAAAAACAATGAAAAATGATGTAGTTGGTTGCAAATTAATATTAACTGAGGTGTTGGGTGGACTGTTGAAAGGTAAAGAATTTAAACATGTAATAATTTTTATTTTTTTAAAAATTGATCAATCACACGCAGTGGTTACGATATTGTTTTGAAGGTCCTCCCGATTAGGCAAACACCTATTATCTTGTAATTGTTCCACTTAGTATAAAAGGAGTGAACTTACATAGACCACTTGGTTAGAACAAACAGTGCCCCATGTAGTTCAACGAAGGTGGGATTAGCCCCTTCTCGTTACTAGCGCTTGCTAGCTCTTAAAGCTACATGGATGGAAGAAGGATACATGCATAAAGAAAAAGGCTTACGACCCCCTCGATGGAGTTTTATTGAGCTTACCCAAGTTGAGTATTATCCTTTTACCATTAACCCTTTAGGCTTACTCTTCTCTTTATGTCTTTTTATATTTGTTTTGGCCCCTTCATTTTTAATTTAATTTATTAATTAAATAAAAATTTTAATTTTAATCACAAATCTTAACGGCTTTATGGCTAATTGAATAATTGAATATTTTCTCACTTTATCATTGGACTTTTTTCCCTTCATCAATGATTATCTTAATGCCCTTATCTTATTTATTCTAATCTATTGACACTCTTTTCTCACTCTTTAGCTTCTTTGGCCCTTAATGATGGGTGGAGTCTTCACTCGAAACGTTGGACGTTTCAAAACTTTTGACAAAGTTTAATTCCAGAAAGATGGACAACAATGTGGCTAAATATGTCTAATTCCTTCGCGAAATCTACACAAAATCACTTTAAATAAGAGAAACACAACTACGATTTAGTGAAAACTAGCAAGCTAAACCCAAGGAAGCAACAAGAAATACCCAGCTAACCAATCCTTCATGGAGATAGCTATCATAAGAAGTATTTACTACTACTCCTAAACCCTTAACTAGCAAGCAAGCAAGTCCAACAACCAAAAGGAGAACAAGTACAAGAAAACATTTAGAACTCTTGGAGAAAAATCAACAGAGCTTTTATGTTGTATTCATCACATATCTCTTTGTACAAAATCCCTCCTTTTATTCAGAAGGGAGAGGAGAAGGAAAGGGTTAGGTCACAAGAAACTTGTCACGTTTGGAAATGTGACAGGTGAACCAACTCTAAAGTGTTTTGTCCTTTTCAATTTATAATGTGTATTGATACTTTTTACAATATTTTAATCTAAAAAGTAAATCATTTAAGACATAAACTTTTACAAAAAGTCTTTCATGGAAAATGACAAAAATGGGTGCCACCACATCATCTGCCTTGGGATTTGTGCAATCCCAATGGAATATTGATTGTTGGTCATGTTTTGCAGTTGCAATTTAGTGAATTTAGGATGTTTGAATGGCCATCAACGACTGTCAAATATTTCACTAGGGTGAAGGCCCAAGTCTTGGGGAAAAGTGAGCCTTCTTTAGAAGGAACAAGGGTCTTGAGTTTTGTGATTGAAAGTAATGAAGTTCCCACTATTCGAGTACTTTTCAGACCTATTATTTGTCCCCCCTTGCTGCCTATAAGTATCCTTGAGAGTCGGTGAAGGAAGGCTTCAATCCAAGCTTGATTTAGTTAAGGGATCCTTGATCCCAAACACTTGGAAGGATGTCCCCTCATACCAAATAGCCACAAATATGGTTTTTTATGCCTTCATGTTGTATCTCTGTTCACTAGATTTCCTTTTCCTTTTATTTGGCACAAATCGAGTTCGAGATGAGTGAGATATGGCCCCAAAATGGTTCACGAGAAAGCGTTGGTTGGAGGGATGATCAGGGAAAGATTTGAAATTAAGGCTAAAGTATGGGTAGAATTTCAAGAACAACAGCGTGTTATATATCTACATGGCTATAGTTGAAATGGGTTCCCTTTTGTTTGATCCAATTTGGCACAAGATGCCCCCAATTAGGCCTCCCATTTGGCACATGTTCCCTAGTCAAAAGGGTCCATGACACTTCATAATGCTTCACTAAAAATCTAGGATGAATTTGCAAGAATGAATTCCATGGATGGATTGTACATTTCCCCATGGTTGTTTTGACTATTCTTGCGTGAAAAACCACCTCAATATGAGGAAGATCCCCTGGCCCCAAACCCTTGCATTTTGGGGTAGCACGACATGTGGAGGCGATTATTTGTTTCGCGCGAGTGGAGAGGAAGTGGCCTAGAGAGGAGGTAGCTAGGGTGGAGTTGTTAGACTACATGCAGAGGGGTTAGGAGCATGATTTGGGTGTCCAAGAGGTGGTAGAGGGAGGAGGTTGTCGTGTGCATAAAGATGACCCCCCTCTCGAGGGTGGAGCAAAGGTGGCTCATTGTGGAGAGGAGGCAATGATTGGGGTGGTCGAGAGAGGATCTCGAGGATGTGCATAGAGGATGGAGGTCACGGCTTGGGGTACAGGTGGCAAAGGAGAGGAGGCGCTACGTGCAGGAAATTGATGGTGCTAGGGTGGCTCACCCAAATTTGAATTTTTTTGTGCAAAGTGGGTTTTTCGCATATAGTTTTGGAGGGGAGATCATGGGTTCAACCCCCCTCCATTGCTTTTTTTTTTTTTGTATGAAATTTAAGTTTTCTTAGTGGGAGAAGGGGGCAGGTTGGGGATTGAAACCCACTGGTCTCCAATTTGACAGGTACAATCTTGCAAATGGAGAAAACTCATATTTTTTCAAGGATTTTAAGGGAGCCCTAGAGGCTTGTGCCTGGTGCCCAAGAGGGATTTGAATCCCCTCTCCCTTGCAAATGTTGGACACGCGAATTAGAGATAAGTGTATATTGTATTCATCGTTAATATGATACATATATAAATACATGATTATGACCTTTGGATTCATCTTCAAAGGCCATTAGGACTCCCTACAATGGTTACATCTTGTGATGTTTCATATTCCTTCTTCGAGTAATCCTAAACGGATTACGTTTCCAACATTCCCTCCCTTAATCCAAAGGGGTGTATATGATTCCAAGAAGAGAGATGGAGTATGGAAGTGTGCAGTTGCCAATGGATCTAGTTGTTTTGGGATGACCAAAAAGCAAATGGATAGCAAAAGATGATGTATTCTACTAAATGGTGGTGGTGGTTTAAGGAAGACCACAAACCAATCTGGTGGCTTAAGGATGACCACAAACTCTGAAACTTGGCTCTAGGCTCAATGGTTCCTGAAACGTTTCCTAAGTTAGCTAGAAGTTGAAGCTGATGTATTTTCTTAAGTGGAAGTGCTCTCGAATGTTGGTTTAAATATGACCATAAGCTATTGTTTAGAAAAAGCTAAAAGTTTTATACTAAGTGGTGGTTTAAATAAAACCACAAACCAATCATGCTTGCTTGTCACACTCGCGTGTTACTGCTCGATTGATACGACTTCAAAACTTGAAGCACGACTATTAATCACTGATCTTGGTCCCTCTTGTCAAGGACAATGTGAGAAGATGCAAATCATTTCACTTCAAGATGTGTTAATACTCAAGAGTGAATTCTATGGTATGACTATGATATCTTCTTGGCTATTGATGACCATCGCCAAGAAGTGATCCACCCATCGTGGTTCATTACTCTTGCAGTTGTCTTGTGTTTGGAACACCTATCTGAGGGATGATTGTGCTTTCCACAATGCTCGCAAGGATGAAGATTCAAGCATTGATCTTCCATGTGGACAATTCAATGACAATATTGGCATATCAAAATCTTCTCTTGAACTGGAGCAGGTGAATATGAACCTTCTTGAAGGAATCCAACACTCTGGAATTGGATCGATTTGGTATAGTTCGGAATATAAAGGGTGACTTCCTTTTCATATCTAATACTTGTTCTATGCTTGTTGTGCTTGATTTCTTCCAAAGGTCTCATGATCTACTTGGAAAGAGGAAGTTGTACTATGCTTAAATATGAATATGGCATCATCATCGAAAAGAGAGTTATGAACAAAGACTAGTTCAAAATGTTGTTGAAGATTCTTTCTCTCAAGTGCATGGTTAAGAAGTTGAGTCTAAGTTTGCAGCAGTCCCTTCGACTTGTGAAACTTGCAAGCATGTCACAACAAATTGCAGACTTGCTTTGTCAGTGGTGACCATAGTGTCCACGAAAGAGAGGATTAGAGTGTTCAGTAACTCTAACAGTTCCTCAAGTCGAGCCATTTTAAAGATAGAATTAAACCTCAAGGGTTTCTTGCAACTCCACCCTTCAACAATCAGACTAAAAAATGCAGGGCGTCGGCTTCTATTGAAAATGCACCCATTTACAGAGAAAACACAAGTAAATTTACACAAATATACCTTGATTCTGGTGAATCTGTCGTCAATGTTTTTTATTGTTTATGATCTTCAGAAAGTCCTCTTCAACGTGACCATGTGAAATATTCAAAATCTTGTCATGGTTTATTGAGAAACACAATTTTCGAACAATCTCCAATAGAGAAAATAAGTAAATACATAGTCCCCTTCGAGGTTGACCTATTACCAGAAGTAGAAGTGATAGCTATCACTTGGTAAAGTGAAAGCACCGACAAAGTACCAATAGAATATCCCTATACAACAAGGGAAAATGCAAGTGCAACTTCAAATGCATAACCAATCCAACAGCTCGCAGCACTGGTAGTCTTGAATGATTAACCAACTCTTTGATGATGTATGGGCGTAAAAACGAAAATAAGTCGATGACTTTAAATAAGCTTCTTGGTAAGATCTTCAAGGAGACCTCAAATTCCTCTCATACGACTACACATGGACCTCTGTTAGATATTTAGTGTGGCTTGTACCGTTGCACAGAGCTTGCACTGTAGTGTAATGCACAAGCAACACGTGAGAGCCCCAGTAGAAAACTACTAACTTCTTTGATTCCCTGTGAGTGTGGCTTCACATCGTCTTTAGAACTGTGAATTTGTGAGGCACTGTATATATGAAATCTAGCTGCCAAAGTTGAACCTCTAAAGGGAAAATTTGCTTTGGATGATCTCCACACCATCCAAATATGCAATAATATGGTGATGTGTTTGACTTAGTGGGTCAGGGAAGTGAAACCATCACTTGAAAACTCGTAAATTGTGTCAGTTTCAGAGAAAATAACGAGGGCGACTTCAACATCAAAGAGATCAAAAAAATTCAAACTCCAATTGCTGTGTTACCTTTTTGTATGGCCTCTATGACATACTCCATGTCTAGGAACGAGTTCACAGTGGATCACTTCTTGGCGATGTGAGACAACCAATAATCAATTAGTGGGCACAATGATAGTGTGTGAATGGATTGCATGAGCTTGATGGTGGTGTGTGAGGTGCAATGACGAGGCGTTGAGGCAAACCATCAGTTGAATGTGCTTAGAAAAGAATGTTGATGTATTAATCTGTGACAAGGGTGTTACACATAAAAAATACTCACTTTGATAGTGTCGCAAGTGTCGTCATTACAAAGGTCGCAAGTGTCACATTTTGCTCACAAGTGTCGCAAGTGTTAGGGAAGCATACTGACATGATGCCTATGTCGTGCCTATAACGACATGAGAAGGACACTTAAAACACCTAAAAAATTTGATTTGGAAGAGGAGAAATGAGTTAGCAGGCTCATGAACCTTTTGCCATCTGAAAACACTAAAAAAACTAAGCTTTTGAAGGACAGTGCTCCCCTATACCTCTTTTGGGAGCGCTGGCGCTCCCCCTTACAATGTATGGGAGCGTTATAAAGCTCCTTTGGACCTTTTGAGGGAGCGTTGGTGTCTTTAGGAGCACTGGAACCCCCTTAAGCCTACTGGGGAGCATTGTAGCGCTCTGATGGCCCTTTTGAGGGAGCGCTACCTCTTTTGGGCAGTAGTTAAGTTGTTGAGATGAATGGGTGAAGGATCCTTTCATTCTTGGAAGGCAGTTGGATTCGAATCCCTAGTCCAGCCATGATCCTAGGGTAGATCCTCAACTAAAGGAGCAAATCCTCAGCTTCCCCAAGGATATCTCAAGTGGTTAAAGCCTCTCCAAGGCTATATAAGCAAGCTTTCTAATGGTGAAAGGAGGACTAGAAAAGGAGAATCACACCAAACTTATGATCTTATAAGTAGTGTTGGAACAGAGATATTTTGGAGGCAAGAGACCTATGATCTCATAGGGAGCAATCAGTGAAGCTATCATCATTCATATCGTGGATCTTTTGAGCAAGGGGTAGACAAGGAGGACTTGACGAAACTGTTGTAATCCATCTACGGCTGTAAGCAATGTTTTGTCCTCATTAATATAATTTGCTTGGCCTGTTTCTTTCTAATTCGTGTTCAATCTCACATGAATTTGTCTCTTTAGTAGATAGATCTATTTCAAACTAATATCAATAGAGTAGGAAGTGGTCGTACTTTGTTTGTCTACAGGGCTTGTCGAAGAGCAAAATATTGGAGCTCAACTCGGAGCGTGCAGAGATAAACACTGGTAAAAGGTACTTCTTTTCTCCTTCCTCTTCACACACTAGTCCACCTAGATATAAAAGGAAGTCAGTGACCATGATAAGCACTTTCTGTCTTAGAGTTAAGAGTCTATCTCTTTAAGGATATCTACCTGTCCGCAGGGAGATTTTCCTTCAACAGAAACTGGCGACTCCATTGGGGAGATTCGAATCAGAACTTTCTTAGTTTTGTTTTTCCTCATAGGCCTTGTCTTACCCTTTGTTTTCTTAGGCCTTATTCACCCCTTCATATCTGATTTCACTTGGTGATTGACTCTTTACCCCATCACACTTAGCTTACCTATCAAAATTTGACCAAAATTTTGGGTTTTTGGACCTTTTGTGAGTTTTTTGAGTTTGGCGCCCCCCTGCCCATGTTAGAAGAGCACCAGCACTCCCTGGAAGTGTTGGACAGAGCCTTATAACGCTTTGGTGGCCCTTATACCAGAGCGCCAGCCCTCTTTTGCCCAAAATCTCTTCGAAATTTCCATTTTTTGGAGGTCCAGACCATGTTTCTTCACTTGCTGAGCTGCTTTGTGATTCAGTGATTCTTCCTTTAACCTTTGACATGCTTCCTCTTGAGAAGTAAACACCATGTTGTTTAGATTTTATGCCCTTCTTCATTATTTTTGAGTTTTTTCTGTTGAGAGCTTGAAATCGATCCCCTGCTTTCTTCTCTCCTATTCGACTGAGCGAGAACTCTAGTGAAGGACGTTAGAAGTCTGTGACTATTCTCATTTGGTTCTTTGAGGTCATATAATCCAATCTATTTCTCCTTCCTTTTGTGTTTTTGGTTTTCTTTCTCTTGTTTGATTGCAAAAAAAGGGTGTGTTGTTTGTGTGAAATCTGCATATTCTTGTCTGAATCTCTTTGATCTGAAAGGGTAGTTAGCAGGAGAAATCTTGCATTAAATTGATTATCATTCACATACAAACGACAAAAGTACATCTTAATGATTAGTTTGCATTTCTGAAATGTTGTAGCATTATATTGGATTTGATTGAGAACGAAATTGATTGAGGGCATTCCTTATCAAGTGTTTGATAGTGAAAACGACTCTTTCTCTTTCCCTTAAATAGGTATTCATTGAAAAGAAATGATTGCTTATCATATTTCATGCATATTTTTGGGAATTGAGTCATCATTCCATCAGTTTCACTTTCGTACACCCTCTGAGTAAACAACAACCATTAAAATCAATGCTTAACAAAATTTATCAGACTTTTTACATCTTTGTTAGTAAACCTACATTGTGTAGGGCTTTGGAATAGGTTGAAAGGATAACTTTCCAAAGCTATCAAACAAACCTAGTGTCTTGCGGTAGGGAGAGTCAAATCTGATTGTCGTGTTGGCTTGCTGGGATCCCCCTCTCACACAGGGGTTACGCACGAGGTCGCATTCGGGTGAGTTACGAAGATTATCCCTCCGTGGTTCAACTGTTTGTAGTGGTCGGATCGTATATTGGGGGTCACTGGAAGGTATACCCACGATTAGGTGTGGGAGCCTTTCAAGCTGATTTCGGACTTGTTATATTGCCCATACATTCTGACTGGACTGTCGACTGTACCTGCACAGGGTCTGACTACGAGTTGGTGACCTTAGTAGCCACAATATTTAGGGTCTCACACAAGGTGACGATGAAGGGAAGTCTCACTGTACCTGGAACAGACGTTGGTCAAACTCACTCGGGCTCCTTGGAGGGTAAATCCACAATTACTGCGTGGAAGCTTGCACCAAGGTGTAAGTCCATTAAGCAGATCGCCAACGTAACTGATCCACCCGCTCTATCCCCGCCCCTTCCTATTTTGATCTCGCGATGTTGGATTTCATCACCAATTAGTGGTTTCATCATAGGAAGGTTTGTTTTATTGATTGCTTCTTAGATTCGTAGCGTGTGTTGTTTGTTTTACTTAGTGGACCTTAGGTCGAGTCAGTGTTGATGGCCTCGAATCCTAGGAGTACCAATGGAGGAACCCCTTCTTCTGGGGAACCTTATACCTTTCCTTCATTTGGAAACTTTGGTCCTCCATATGTTGCCACACTGAGTCTTCCAGAACTCACTATTGGATTACCAGTTTGGTTGTTCCCCACTCCGGTGATCCTGAATCCTCCCAATGTTTCAGTTGCACCTAATACTTTGGATGTCAATACACCACCCACACATCAACCTCATGTTGACTTTTCGCCTACTTCGCCCATCAAGTCTCCTTCCTTTTCTCCTTCTTCACCTAGTGAAAGCTCTAAAGCAAGTAGCCGGGTTGATCATAAGAAGAAGAAACGGAAAGAGAAGAAGAAGAAGAACCCAAAAAGGATAAAGGCCCCAACAACATCAGATGTTGGCTCTAAGAAACCAGTTACTGTTAATAGTACTAGGAGTGTTGATGAGGTCAACAAGATTAAAAGGAAGAATCCAAAACCCAAATTCCCTTGCAGCCTTTGTAAGGGTGACCACTTTCT
>ML822117.1:258044-270451 GCA_009831015.1 Picea engelmannii | reverse complement strand
AAAAGCATATGCGCCCAGAGAACTTAGGATAAGTGCATATCGTGGGTTTTCCCAAGCTTTCACATGTTTATATCACCAAGGGGTTAGATAATCAACCTTTTAAGCATCCAAAACATGGTCCAACATTGATCATCGAGATGGTTTTATTGAAATAAAACAAACTACCCTATGTTCTAACCTAATTTCCTATGACAATTAGCCCAAATTAAACTGTTGGACTAAGAACTTACTCTATCCTGGGGCTATCTGACCAAGATTAGGCAGTCTGACCAGATTTATTCACTAACTAACCTAGATCACTTGGCTAAGATTAAACAGTTTAGCCAAGCTTATTCACTATTCCTAACAACATTAATTTAAAAGAACTTGGCCATGCTTGAAAGTTATGGACCAATTCATTGTTATTGCATGGGGCTCTATTGAATTTCTTTTATGCCCTCTTTTATTCTTTTTCTTTCTTTTTCTTTTTCTTTCTTTTCTTTTTCTTTTCTTTTCTTTTTCTTTTCTCAAATTATTTGCAGAATGAAAAATCATTTGACAAACAAAAGCACTAAATATATAACATTTCAGTCACCAGTTGATCCTATAAATTATAGGGTGATAACAGAACATTTCATACCATGCCAAAAAACCAACGACACAACTCATATTGCAAACCTGTTTTTCAAGGAAGTCGTCAGACTTCATGACTTGCCAAGGAGTATCGTTTCTGATCGAGATACCAAGTTTCTTAGACATTTCTGGAGGAATTTATGGAAGAATCTGGGGACAAGTTTTTCATTTAGCTCATCATATCATCCTCAGACAGATGGGCAGACAGAAGTCGTGAATAGAAGCTTGGGAGACTTGCTGAGGATCCTAGTGACTGAACACCACAGTCAATGGGATCAGATTCTGCCACAGGCGGAATTTTCTTACAATGATTCACTCAGTAGAAGCACAGGGAAAAGTCCATTCTAGATTGTATATGGAATGCAGCCAAGGGGAGTTTCTGAATTGAAAGATTCAGAACAAGATGAATTCAAAAGTGCTAGTGCAGAGGACTTTGCAAAAGCAATGGAGGAGCTTCATAGCCGAGTCAAGGAGTGATTGCAGAGTTCAAGCCAGGAGAATAAGTGGAGAGCATATCAACAAAGTAGAGATTCCCCATAGGAACATATAACAAACTGAAGATGAAAAATATTGGACCATGCAAGGTCATAAAGAAATTTGGGGCAAAGGCATATGAGATTGAATTACCCAATGGGATCAGAATTTCACCGATATTCAATGTTGCAGATATCTACCCTTACAAAGCTGAAGAAATAGGAGTAGAGGATGAACAGAAAGAAGTTCAATGGACAAAACAGATGTCTGTAGCTGAAAATCCACTGATGGAAAGTATAATTGACAAGAGGGTTAGTAAAAGGACCAGGAGGAAGGAGTATTTTGAATACTTGGTCAAGTGGAAGGGACATCCAGTTGAAGATGCCAATTGGGAAAATGAAGAAGAAATTCAGAAGCATGGACAGACCATGTAGAAGCTCATGAACAAGAGTTCATGAAAAATTTCAAGCAAGGGAGTATGATGCAGGAGCATTGTACAAAGCCAAAAGCACGTGCCTAGCTAAAGGAGCAATTGGACGTGTAGATGGAAAAAGAGCACGTTTTTATGAACAATGTTTTGAATTTTGAACTTAAAAGAATTAATGTAATAGTTAGGAAGAAGGAATACTTTGCATTTATACCTAGGAGATATGAACAAATCTGGGGGGGATTACTCCTATATGTCAAATTGTAATAGGCATTTAAGTCTGTTAGTGAAAGTAGGTAGATTGGAATTAAGAGATTAGACAGTTTAGAAGAGTAGGAGGGAAAATGGATATAAACACCCTCACCTTTGTATCATGGTGTTGTTGTATCATTAGCACAGTGAATAAGGAGAGAGATGTAGCATAGAGCTAGAAAGAAGAACCCATGTACAGGAGCTTTGAATTAATATATGAAGCTTGGAATCAGATTCATGGTGTTATGATGTTTTTTGTTTATACCTAGTGAATGGTATGCTTATGGTTGTTTTATTCTCTATGTTATGCATTTGTTATGAGGCTATGTTGTGTATATATGATTTCATGTTGAATGTTTGAAGTCTGAGAGAGAGAGATAATGAGTTTAAATTGTTTCTCTTCCTAAGTGAGAGAAGTTCCTACAAGGAGTGCAGTGAAACGTCCGCAAGGTGTGCGTTGACAAGGGGTATGAGTTTTATCTCAGAAATCTCAGGAGAGACACCATTGTTCTCATTCCAGCAGAAGTGAAGGTGAAGAACAGAAGTTTTGCAAGGTGTGCGTAGTCTAGTCGAGGCCTTAGAATTCATCAACTAAGGTTGAAAGAGGAAGGACTGTTGTTGCAGAAAGTGCACAGAGTCGAGAGGTCAAATACCTAGGAGTATTTGGAAAATTTTCCGCAAGGAGTGCGTGCAAGAGTCCTTTTTTTAGATTTGAGTTGCAAGTGAAAGCTTAGAAGGGTTAGTGCCCTTAAGGTACTCAAAGAGAGATGGAGCAAAGTATCTTTGTAGAAGCCAAGTTCAGATGAGGAACATTGGTTCAATTCATAGAAGTCTTCAAGGAAGGAACGAGCGGTTGAAATTCTCTGTGGAGAACTCGTGAAGTCGCAAGGACCATGGGATTCAGTGAAGCTACGAGGAGGATACGAGTTGGACGAACCCATCTCATTGGTTTCAATATTCAACAAGGATTGTTGATCGTGACCAATTGGGGTGTCAAGATCATTTTGGCATTCAGGGTTTGGAAGGTGGAAGTGCAAGACAAAACCTTTGGTCTCGCACATTCTCAAATCGTGAAATGGATCATCGCATGTGAAGGTGAGTAGTGGAATTTTTGGAAATTCAAAAGTCTGGGTTTCGATACTTCGGAGATCCCGATGACAAGGAGTCGGGGCATAGTGGATTGAAAATCCTGAAGTCATGGTTTGTGACTGGACTTGGTGTGAGTTTTAGGATTTTGGCATTTCGTGTGTCAGAAAACAGAGGAGGTAGCGTTCTGGGAATGAGATTCTTGAACTCTCGGTACCTGGAAACCCAAAATAATGAATGACATTCGAAGGTTTATTTAAGTCTCGAAAGCCGGAAATATTGTGTGACAGATGGAAAGAGTAAATGATAGAGATAGAGGACAGTGGAATGGACAGGTGGCGTGTCCTTGTCAAATAGGTGGATCCCAACATTGTTGACCATTTCGGGTTTCGGTGGGTTGAAGAGCCGAAAATGCGACAACAGAAATCGTGAAATCGCGAACCCCGAAGTCCCGATTCCGAGAAGGGCGTGATTTTTTTGTGGTCAGGAGAACAGGGTGATGCCTTGTGTTTAATCACGTGGGAATACCTATAAGGACCTGTGGAAAACATTGTGGTGTGTGTGTGTGGGATTCCTTGAGGAGGAAACAAAGAGTCACTCAAACTCAGGAGGGCAGATTTAGAACGATCCTGAGCGGATCTTGGCCCGAGGGTCGGGGTCTGCATCAAACATGGTCTTGAGGACCTTGTTAACTACTTCGAGCTGTCCATTAGACTGAGGGTAATATGGTGAGGCAAACTCATGGGAAAATCCCAACCGTGATGAGAGTTTGACGAAAATCTCATTCTCGAAATGTTTCCCGTGATCGGAAACTAGTTGGAGTGGTACTCCATAGTGGGATATGACGTGATTAAAAAAAAAATGCGTTGCAGTGTCAGTGGTTTTGTTGAAGGTGGGCATGGCTTCAACCTATTTTGTGAAGTAATCGAATGCGAAAACAATGTATTTGTGTCCATTGTTGGATGGGGGCTTACAAGTCATGAAGTTGATGCCCCATTTACAAAAGGGGCCTGCAGTAATGACTAGGTGGAGAAGGGCAGGTGGTGCCCATGCTTTGTTGGCGTAAAGATGACATTTATTGCATCACTTTATGGTGTCAATGTAATCATGAAACAATGTAGGCCAAAAGTAACCTTCTCGGATGATTTTCTGAGTAGTGGACATTCCCAAAAGATGGCCCCCACATGTGCCGCTATGGTAGTTGTTCAAGACTCTATCGGCCTCATCAATAGTCAAGCATCGATGAAGTATGGTGTCGACCCCTCGCCGATATAAGATATATCTAATGAGGAGATAGCAGGGGGCCTGGTGGCGAATACGACGCCGATCATCTCGTGAGAGGTGGTTACCGAATTTTTGGGTTCAGAGGTAGACAAGGAGGTCGTCGTACCAAGGATCATCCGAAGTGATATAAAAGAGATGTTCATTGGGGAAGTCAGTATTGATGGGGGCACTGGTAGTATCAGAGGGGAAGGTCATGACAAGTTCGGTGAGGACAAGAGATTTCTTTCTCTTGGGTGTTGAAAATTCAAGATCGTACTCCTGAACGATAACGATCCATCGGGCAAATTTGCCATTAATTTGTTGATGACTGAACAAGTATTGCATAGGGTTGGAATTGGCTATGACTTTAGTTGTGCGAAGAAGAATGTAATGGCACAGTTTTTGGACTGTGAGGACAACTGCAAGGGCTAGTTTATCTTCGTGATTATACTTCAGGGGTGGCCCTGAGAGGTTTTTACTAATGTAGTAAATGACATGCTCACGATCGTCATCATCAATTTGAACGAGAATTCCTGCTACTGAGACAGCTGATGCTGAGATGTAGAGGATGTAGTCGCGATTATAGTCGAGTGAACTAATTAAAGGGGCATTTGAAAGTGCCACTTTAATATCGTCAAATTCTTTTTGGGCATGTTCATCCCAGTGAAATGGGATGTCGTGGCGTAGTAAGCGAAGGAAACCGTGTGCTCGAGTGGTATAGTCTGGGAAAAATCACCGTAGAAAGTTATCTTTTCCTTGTAGGCTCTGGAGTTGACGTAAATTCCGAGGGGGTGGAATTTCTGTGATGGCTTGGACTTTGAGGGGGTCCACGGTAATATCTCTTTGGGAAATGATGAATCCGAGGAGGCACCCAGCAGTGACGCAGAACAAACACTTGAGGGGGTTCAAGTGGATGTTGTATTGACAACACCGGTGGAAGATGATTTGTAAATCATCAAGATGTTGGGTGCATTTTTTGGATCGAACTGTGAGGTCATCCAAGTATGAGAGGATGATATGAGCTAGATTGTGAAAAATGTAGGTCATAGCCCATTGGAATGTTGTGTCAACATTCTTTGGGTCAAAAGGCATGACACGATATGAAAAAGTACCCCAATGGGTGGTGAATGCGGTTTTGTATTGATCAGCTGGGTGGATTTGGATTTGATTATAACCAGAGAAACCGTCCATGAAGGACAGAGCCTCGTGGCTTGCACAGTCATCAATAATTTGATCAATGAAAGGCGATGGAAAGTTGTCTTTGGGACAGGTGTGATTGAGATTGTGAAAGTCCATGCGTACACAGATAGTTCCCTATTTTTTGTTAACGGGTACAGGGTTGGAAACCCATGAGGTATAGGTGATGGGGTAGATGAACCCAGCCACACGAAATCTGTCAATCTTAGCTTTGATGGGCGCTGCTTTGGATGGGTGTAGCGGTCATTGTTTTTGGTGAATCGGTGTGATATCAGGCCATGTGTCTATGCGATGTTCGACAATAGAGGGATCAAGGATAGGCATTTATGTGTATGAACAAGAGAAAATATCCCAATATTCTTGGAAGAGGGCTTTGTAGGTGGTGATTTCTTGAGGAGTGCATGCATCGCCAATGGTGATTTCCTCGATGACTCCATTTTTTTATGGAAATATCGATTTTGATGGTTGGGGAAATATTGGCCATGTTGCCTTCTTCAAAAGCATCAAGAGTAGGAATGGGGTTGTTGAACCAGTCGATATGCCCTGATGGGATAAAATCCTTGGTTTTGACTACGTGTATGGGGTGTTGGTTAGGAAGCATGAAGGCTTCCTGTGGAAAGAAGAGCACTCTGTGGTGTATCTCATCCCATGGGTAGTCGAGGGTGTTTAATTCCTCGAGTATGTCCTTGTCACAGTGGACTTGGCGGGAATACAAGGGATCTAAAAGAGTGATATTGATGATTGTCACTGTGTGGTTGTCCTTTGGGGATGAAGAAGTAGGGGGAACAATGCAATGAGATTGCGATGGTTCGCTCGACATAAACCAAATATTGAGGTATTGAGGAGTAGTAGTGGAAGTTGGATGTAAAATTTTCATAGGTAAATGAACGGGAGAATTGGGGGGGTTTGGGTGTAAATCCTCAAATAAGTCATCCAAGAACCACAAAGGAATAGGGAGTGCCTCTAGTTTAGGAGAAATGATATGAAGAATCTCTAGTGATGAGGTAAGGTCAACCATCAATTCTGTAGGGGGYGCAGGAGTTTGAATCAGGGTCGATTGGCATTGCCTGTATTCGATGATCATAGGACATTGATATGTAAAATGATCTAAGGATTCACATAGAGAGCAAGGGCATCTCATACGTTCATTGACTGAAGTCGTGACATAATGGATGTCAGTGATGTTTGGTAGGGATGATGTAGTTGGATTAGGTTCGTTTTGTAAGCTTTGGCGTACTGTGACTAATGTCTACCGAAATTGAGGTAGTGCTGGGAAATGGTGTGTATAATGGCCATATTCAGAACATATGGTGCAAGCAAATTTGGTTCACAGCCCTTCTCTACTTGTGTTAGGGGAGATAGAGGAAGTGCTTGTTATAGTGGTGAGCAGTGATGGTGTTTGATTGGGTTGAATTAGGTTATGTAACTCGGCTAGAGATGGGCATTTGTTGGTTGGGTGTCCATCTTTCTCACATAGCATGCAAGGAGGTTGGACGCATGGGGGGAGTGGAGCTGTGGGCTCCTTCTTCTTTCGCCTGCCCCCAGCTGTGGCAGGGAAGTTAGTGAGTGGGGGTGTAGAGGGTATGGTGGGAGTGAGTATGGGAATCATCATTGGGATTCCTTCCATTTGGGGGGGAAGGGATGGTTGAGGAACCATCTCTAGTGTATGTAAATACCAAACTGGAATTTCCAACACCATATTAGGGAGGGTAAGCATTGCAACTATTTGGAAATATTGTATGCCTGGTGGAGGGTAAAAGAAGGGGATATGAGTAATGTCTTGGGGAACTGTATCCCAAACTGGGATATGGCCTTGGGGAGAGGTGAAATCGTGAACTGGTGGAGTTGACGAGCTTGCAGGAGGCTCATGAGGGGGGAGCTCTGTGACTAGTGGGACGTCAGATATGATAGAAGCCTCCCTTGGAGGAAGGGTATCCTCCATGTCAGTTCCTTTGGATGATACGATGCATACCTGATTGGAAGGATGAAGGAGCGGTGGTGCACCATGGTAAGTTCCTAACAATGATGGGTCTTTGAAAAATCTGGGACCCATTTCGATGAGCAGATATGCTTCATGATTAGTATGGATGAGAGGGAGAATGTTATCAATGTTGGCAGAAGGGTTAAGCTCATAATGTGAAACTTGGTCAATGGTAATGATCTTCCCATTATGGGGGAACATCATGGTTCGAAAGACGGAAGAGGCAACTGCCTTCATAGCGTACATGTAGCTATGACCGAACAAGATATTATAATCGAGTGGGCCATCGACAACTTCAATGTCGATGAGAATGGTCTTTCCCCCGAGTTCTATAGGGACATTTTGGAAGAGCCCTTCAAGAGAAGATGGTCGTCCATGATAAGCTCTTAAGGTAATGCAAGATGGTATGAGATCGGGGGAACCAAGTTTCTTCCATACAGACTTGGACATAATGCATGTGGATGCACCTTCATCGATGATGCACCGATGAACTATAATGTTCCTAATTTTCACTGGGATTTGAAAAGCGATGAGAGCAGGGAGACGAGGCTCTCCACTATCGAGATCAAATGTGATGAGTTGAGTATCTACGGGGTTGATTGCCCCCAAGGTGGAAAGTAATGATTTTCGCTGAGTGGGACAAGTTTGAAGGACTTCTAAGACTGACATGGCAGTCGGGGATTATGCTAAGTCATCAACCAAACTGTAATTATGAGCTGCCCTAGCTTATGGGTTGTGGACATTCCTGCGCAATGGGATGTGGGGGATGTGAAGAGGTGTTTCTGCATTAGGGCAAGGAATCACCAATGGGGTCCCTATTGGTGATGGGATTATTTCTGGGGGAATGGGAGGAGATTCAATGGGTGCACGGTATTGACGACTACGTGTTTGCAGAAGGATTTCTTCCTCACTAGTGAGGAGGATAGTACGATCTATGGGATTGTTTGGATTGAGATACTGTCCCAACTGTGGTGGGGTAGGCTTCATGTCATGTTGAGTGTTCATCACACCCTCGTGTGGAATGGGATTCTGCAGCACGGCTGGGGGAGGTTGTGGGGCTTGCTGAAGGACAGGCAGTGCTAGAGAGTGTGGTACACTTCCTGAGTCCTTCATCCATTTAAAATCAGCGATTTGGGGGCAATGATGAGTATGATGATTGAACTCACCGCAAAGTGCACAAGGGAAGGTGGTTCGAATAGTATGGTTATTTCTCCCTTGGCACCTATTGCTATTGCCCCCCTGGGGGTTCTAATTCCCTTGATTCTGATTGCCCCCAGTAGGTTGTTTCTGTTGGGGGTGATTCCCACCTTGACCTGGGTTTCTATTGTTCCTATTTTTTCCTTTCTTTTTGGCATTATTCGACTGATGGATCAGATTTTTCGTATTCAGCTATTCAAAATTTTGATATTGCTAAAGGGGAGAGGGTTGAACAAAATTCACCCTAGCATGAGGGTGTGGGGGAGCCATGGATTGTGGAGGACCAGGGAATGGGAAGTATAGATTCTATGCGGGTAATGATCCATAAGATACATAAGAAGGCATGGCACTTTCGCTAGTACTTAGAGTTTAAGATGAGGTAGAGGGAGTACCAGAACTTGTTTGGATTGGTGGGTGTATTGTGGATGTCGGTGGTGGCCCACTGATGGGTGGAGGAAGAGCAATAGGATATGGTTGTTGATAAGGGGGGGGAGGGTAATAAGAGGTTCCCCCATATGCCAGTGGATATTGAGGTGTTCCATACATCAGTGATTGTTGAGGTTGTGGACTGTGGTGCATGGTATTTCCAATCAATCTGTCTATTGAGTGAGACATCTCGGGTTTGTCTTGGCCGAATGGCACAGGTTTTGGGAGGTCAGGGAATAATGTGTATAAGTACCCTGATTGTGAATAGATGAGGTCATATTGTTGAGCCTTACTGATGGCTTCTTCTTCTAATTGAGGGAAGGTGGAAGCTACATATTTACTGAGGAGAGAGACAAGTGATCTAAGAAACCAGTCAAGGCACTGTTGTTTGGTGGTTTCGGCTTTGCACAAACTACGTCATCGACGCCATTCATGAATGTGATCAGTGATATGGGTGGATGAGGTTTTTTTTAAATTAGAGAGTAGTTCAAGACCATTTTCATGGCAGATTGGTAATTGGAAGAAGGTCAAAAATGCTTTGGCCAAGGACTCAAAAGTCGCATGGGACCCTCATTTTTCGTCTACATACCATTTGGATGATGGGCCAGTGAGTGTGTGTTGAAATAATCGTAGTCGGATGGAATCATCCATAATGTTGTTGGAAGAGCACCATAGGTGGAAAGTCATGACATGGTTGGCAGGGTCATCCTCTGCCTTTCCTTCAAACTTGGGGATGTATGAAGGTAGATTGGTAGGCATTGCAGGCCATGTGGGGTCATGCAATATAGGATCATTTGTGAGTTTTCTTAGATCTGGTATGTTAAGAGAGGCCAAATATAGCATCTGGAGTGGTGGCGGAGGATTAGTTCCAACCATGCTCTGAGTGTTCTATGAAATTGACCCTTGAGGGGGGCTAGGTGGGTTGGTACTCCCCCCTTGAGAGGAAGTTGGCCCCCTGCTTCCATGTAAAGGAGAGTGAGTGGAAGGAGGACCTTGGGAAGTGGACCCAAGTAATGTGGAACCAAGCAAAGTTGATCCTAAGATAGTGGCACTCACAGGAGTGTGAGAAGGTGGGGCCAATGAGTTGGCAAGACTAGTAACTCCCCCTAAAATAGGAGGGAGGTTTAGAAAGCATCTAGAATGATGGGGGTTTTGTGGGTCCCCTATGATGTCCGACTAGCTGAGTGGATGTGTGCGAATTGTGGTGAGAGTAATAAATAAACAAGAGCCTTTTGTTGCAATTTTTTGAAATTTACACGATACATATCTAAATCAAATGTAATCAGAAGTGCATCATACATACAATATTTTGAAAAAGAAGAATATATGTGGATAAGTGGGTTTTGTCTGGGTGGGGGATCAAAGAAAACAAATGCTCGTGTCCTAAAAGATGTAATGTCCTTCCTCTCAAATAGCATTGGACCTTCCAATAGTACTCAACAGTGGCGTATGAAGTCACCGAAAGAGAAACTAGTGAAGGATGAAGTAATCAGTTATAATGAGGGGTAAAGGGGGCATATCCTAAAAGAGCTGGCAATACTTCCCAATAGCCACACAAAATCCAATCAAGGTGCAATTTCAACCTACAATTGCCACCTGGGTAGATGTCCTAAAATTTGGTCACTAGGTACCTCGGTCAAAGTGCGACATTTATATTTTCGACCTAAGAATTGGGTCGCAGGATGGATCCCATCCAAGAGGTGGGCGCCTCAAGGGGGGACGCATAGAACAACCAGACCTCGGCCTTCAACCCTTCACGGGTATCTCCCTGCCTTATGGTGTTATGAACACTTGACTTGGAGGATTCTCAGTTCCATATTTGACAACTTCTATTGTTTTGACAACGTGAGAACCAGATAACAGGGAGTTATTTGGATGCCTATCCCTGAAATCCTACCTAGGATAAAAAAAATCTTTTGGCACCTCCTATGGAGGAAAACTTAGTGAGTTTTTAGAAAAAATTTAGATGTGGTTTGTTTGAGAGATTGGGGGTGTGAGCTAATCTCGTTGAAATTAGATGGGAGTGGATAGTTTCGTCAAGAAAAGGGTGGGGTGTTTCGGAATCCCTTTGGAGGAAACTTACTTTGACCTCCACGTTTTGAGATGAAAACTATGTGAGTGATAAGTGACTTGTGTGTGTGAATGAGTGAAAGTGTGCCAATGTTTTAATAAATTAGGTGTCACCTTGTTGCATGTGGACTTTGCTTGGTCCTTACAAGTGTTGATTACCTAATTAACTAAATGTCTTTGGTACAACCTTGCGTAATTCAAAAGTCCCTAGGAAACTAGCATGTGTACATGTGGGTCCTTTACTATTCCTTTAACTCCCTATTGTGATTTAATCTAAGAAATCTTTGAAACTATCCTAGATTGTGATCATGTGGGCATGTATGGGCCCATTACAAAAACTTTAAACTTCCCTAGTGATTTAATCTGAGAAAGTAAATTTCAACACTATCCTACCTTTGTAGCACATGGGCATGTATGGGCCCATTACAATCTTGAGATGTGTTTGAAAAATAAACTAAGAGGAGTCCTGAGGGGGATTTTGTCCTCTCTTAAAGGTTTTAGTCTTTTTAAGGGAGATGAAATTGTCCTTCAACCTTTTTCTTATTCTCAAGGTCACTTTGAAGCGCGAGAGAACATCATACTAAACGATTGTTATCCAACTTATGGTCCCAATGCAAGTTTTATGTGATTACAAATGATTCCAACTTATACTCTTAGTCAAAGCAAGCCATCCATGTGGAAAAATGAAAGAAAAAGAGGAAATAATGATTTTAAATCCCCTAAGTGCCTATGTGTTTTGGCTAATCCCTTTATATGGAGAGGGAACTAAGTGTGGTGCAGATTACAACATGCATGAAATCATTTTTAAGAAGGCTAGGGGCCTTCCCCAAATCACAAACAAGCTTACAATGTGTATTTTTTTGCACAAGTGCACAGGTCTCAAAGTAGACAGAGACGCATTGAGGGCCTGTGCACAGACTAAAACAAGCTTTTGGGCACAGGTGCACAAAACAACATAGTAAATTTGGTGCACGTGCGCACGATGCGCGACTGTGGGCCAATAAACCTGTGCACAACTGACACACGGTCGTGAACAAAATTCCGGATGGAATTCTCTCAATTCATCTTTGAATTGGATGTTTTGCAAGTCAGCTTGGGCCGGTTAAGGTACCTGCAGGTTAAATAAACCAAAAGAAGAGCTATAAAAACCCAAATGGGGTAGGAAATTGATACCTTTCCCCAGTGGAGTCACCAATCTGTTGCGCCTCTTTTGTCACCTAAATGAGCAAAAAAAAGGTGCTTACAAGCTTAGTTGGGTTAGCTAAGCAAGACAACAGTAAAGGAAAGGGTTAAATAAAGAAACATAAAAGAAAAAGCTAAGAATTAAACTAAGAAATAAAAGAACAACTAAACTATTGAGCATAAGGACATAAGAACAAAAAACCAATAAGACTCATGTCACCAATGGCAAGGATTATATTA
>ML822117.1:242506-252542 GCA_009831015.1 Picea engelmannii | reverse complement strand
TACCATGAATAGAACTCTTCTTGTCTCACTGTCACTAATTTCATCTTCATCTGATGATGAGATGTATTATTTGATGCATAAGCTTTTCTTGAAATCTTTCTTTGTAGTTCTTTTTCCTTTATATGTGTGTTTTTCTTTTGAGTAACCTTCATCATTTCTCTTTTTCTTATGAGGACATTTGTGAGCAAAATGACCAATACCATCAATATTAAAACAAATTAAAGGAAGCTTACCTCTATACCTACCATTGGTTCCCTTGTTCAGTATTTTGATAAAGTTGGCCACTTCTTCATCATATTCTGAGATGTCGTTGTTGCTGCTATACTCTTCTTGTTCCTTTTTCTTTTTATTTCATATTTTGGATGCTTTGAAGGTTGCGTCTTTTACATCTGGATTTTATTTTTAAGTTCTCATTTCATATGCTGTGAAGATTCCATGTTGTTCGTCCATGCTTATTGAGTTGAGATCTGATCTTTCTTCTAGTGTTGATATCTTAGGGTTGAATCTCATATAAAGAGATCTTAGTACCTTTTGAACAATTACAGATTCTTCGATTTCTTCTCCCAATCATATGATTGCATTCACTATTTCATCAACTCTTAAGAAGTAGGCTGCAATATTCTCATCTTCCTTCATTTTTAGTTGTTTGAACTGACCTCTGTAAGTTTGAAGTTTTGTTTCTTTGACTTTTGTATCTCCTTCATAAATATTTAAAAGCTTGTCCCAAATATCTTTGGCAGATTTACAATGTGCAACTTTGGTGAATATTGTTTCACTAAGACCATTCAAAAGTGCATTTGTAGCTTTGGAATTATTCTGACCAAGTTTCACTGCTTTGTCATTTGTTGGTGGAATTGTTGGTACTGTGTATCAATGTACAATTGATTGTCAAATTTCAAACCGCTATGCTTGTATATATGTCTTCATCCTTATGCTCCAAAAAGCATACTTCTATCCATCAAAGTGTGGTATTCCATTTTTATATGAATTGGTACTCTCCATGATCTACCTTTCAGTGGTTAAACTGATTTCTAAAGGAACCTTCTATGATTCCAATTGTTGGATTACTGAGAGGAGGGGTGAATCAGTAATAGCGTAATTATAATCCTTTTTCTCCAAATAATCCAAGTGTTATATCAATGTATAATTATTATCCAATAATAAGAAATAATAAATGAACAATCACACACATACACAGTACACCAATGTTTTACGTGGAAACCCAAATTGGGAGAAAGCCACATAATGCTTTATCTTATATGTCTTGAAGAATTACATTCATTGGAAGCACCAATGTCCTTTGTTTTCCAGCTGCGATTGGAAGGAGGCTCCAACCCCCTAGTTTCTCAGGCTACAACCTAAGGGAATCTCCAACTCCCTAATTATATGGATACAACCAGAAGGAGGCTACAACCCCCTATGTTATTCAGCTACAACCACCTGTCCTTGCCCTGTCCAACCACCCTGAAGTAGAAGTAGAATGATGGAACCACTGTCACACTATCACTGTGAGATATATCGTTGTAAACATGTACCAATAAACCTGAACCATGCATCAACCATACATCAACCTGTACCTCAACCTGTAATCAACTTGTACCATAAACATGTGCATCAACCATGCACCAACCTGTACCAAACAATTTGTAATCAACCTGTACCATAAAAAAGTGAAACCAACCATGTACTGAGTATGTACCAATCATGTGTCAATTACTCATCAGCTATGACTCATCATTATGTACCAACATCATCAACTATACACCACATGTATGTGCCAACTCATCAACTACTTGTCTCAACCATCTACCCAACATGTACCTCAACCAAAAGCCCTCATCAATTTCATCATCCAAATATGATTTGTAACTCTGTAATAGAACTGGTGTATATGATCACATACCTACAAAAATTCCTTAACTTTAACAACAAGAGACTGACATTTTCATCAAACGTTTCTTTAGTCTCACAAGACTAGTTTTGGATTAGTCAACAACCCTAACTTGAAATAATCATAACTTTGTACCTGTAATGAATAAATCTATGAAATTGATATAAAATTTTCTTCTGTGTGTTTAATGCAATTCCTCCAGGTGTCACTACTTGGAACCTCTCAAAAAAGGAGTTATGGCAAAAATGGCACACCTTGCTGAATTTTACCTTATTCTAGAGAGCGACCTTGTAGACAGTGCCCTGCACTTAATGTTTTTTGAATTGATATGAAACTATTACAAAGAATAATAAATATTGTACTCTAACCAAAACATTTGTTTTTATTTAATTTGGATCAGTTATGAAGAAGTTACGACTTTTTTACCCGAAACACTTGTTTTTGACTAGTTTTAGGACTAGCCACAAACCCTATTTTCCACGGAGTGTAACTCCAAAAATAAAATGACCCACAAGATGAATTTTTTACCAAAGATACTTAGATATGTTTCCTCAATGGAATAGAAATATCATGGTCTGAATCATTCTATAAAAGAAATTATTGCGAAAATGGTGAGATGACCTGAAAAAACATACCTTAGAAAGCATCATCAAAATAATTTATCCTTCCTTGAATTCCAGCCTTCTTTTCTTCACTTTCCTCAAAAATTCGACTTAGATATCCTTTGGTTACCTCAGACACATATATTTATTCAATATGCTCAAGTGTTTCTTAAATGAGAGAGCCTTGCCTCTTATTTATACTCTCCAAGTAGCTTCCTTAAAAACATCTTCTAGGTCACTTTGCCCACTTTCCTTATTTTAGGGTTAACCCACTTCTAATTTCTCCATTAAATTTATTATTGAATTAATTTATTTTGTATTCAATTTGAATTTTAGTACACACATCACTTCACTTGATTATTTACCTTTTCAAATCTCTTAAACCACTTTGACTTCTTTGACCTTTTGGGGCTTCTAGATGACATATGAGGGTCCTCCAACTTCGTAAGGCCATAACTCTCAAACTATGAGGAGTTATGTGATGTTCCACATACCACCATAAATGGAATGACATATACTATCCATATAAAATAGTATTACCTAAAAATATATCAAAAATAATACAGTTATCCATCAAACAAACTTGGGTCCATTACCCAAACCTGGGTTCTCCAAATTCTCATGGCCATGACTCTCTAACCGTGAGGAGTTATGTGACGTTCCACATACCACCAGAAATGGCATGAAAAGAACTATCCATATAGGATAGTTTCACTGAAAAATTCATTGGCGTTCATCTCATTATTCTACAAATAAGCATGGGTTCTCTAACCATACTTCTAGGATAACTCAATCCACAAAGCATCTTCCCATGAGGGATTTCACCATAAGGGGACCACTTTGGAGTTCATCCATTTTTGCTTATTATAAACCATGACAAGACAATAGCGAGTCATCTTTACGTCAAACAATCTTGGGCCATTACCTAACCTTTGTGCTATGGGGCTTTCTTCAATGGTTGACATCAATGACAACCAACCTTAATCAACACTTGAGGCACACCAAAATGAGTAAACATGTCTTCAAATAGAAAATCAAAAACAGATTGTTCATTTGCAAAGTACAAAAATTTAGCCTCTACCCATTTAGTCACATAATCTATACATACAAGTATATGCCTTATTCTTCGAGACATGGGGTTGATAGGTCCTATGAAGTCCAAATCCCATTTCTCAAAAGGTTCAATTACTACCTAAGCTTGGAGAGGCATCTCATCACTTGCAGTTGGTTTCCCCATCCTCTGACAATCATCAAAACTGAACACATACATCTTTGCATCCCTGAAAATAGTTGGTCAATAGTATCTTGATTGTAGTATTTTGTATGTTGTCCTCTTATCAGCAAAATGACCTCCACATGGACCATCATGGCAGGCTTTGAAGATGTTATACATATAATCTTCCCGTACACATCTTCTAATCACCAAATCGGGCCCTATACAATATAGACAGTCATCATGCCACATACAATTTGCACTCAGCTGAACAATCCTTTTTTTTTCTCAAGGGGACATATTCTGAGGTAATTTTCTTGTTACACGTTAGTTAGCCACATTTGCATATCAAGGAATGTAAGTAGAAATAGAAAACATAATTTCATATGGAAAATTGTCATCCACTAGTGCATTATCACCTGTATGAATAAGTCGATATAGGAAATCAACAACAAGGTTATCTTTGTCATGTCTGTCAATGATAGTAATATTGAATTCTTGCAATAGTAGCATCCATATAGTAACTCTAGCATTTGTAACATGTTTATTCATTAAAAACCTAATGGTTGAGTGGTCTGTGTGTACAAAAACCTCATACCCTGTTATGTAGTGTCTAAATTTATTAATAGCATGAACTATTGATAATAATTCCTTTTCAATGATAGTATAATTTACTTCGGTAGGGGAGAGATTTTTGCTGACAAAGTAGATAGCATAAGGAAGTTGGTTTTCTCTTTTTCCTAGAACAACTCCCAAAGAGGTATCTGAGGCATTAGTGCAGATATGAAAGGGAAGAGACTAGTTTGGTCCTCTTAACATAGGGGAAATGGAAAGATTTTTCTTTAAAATTTCAAAAGAAATCTGACATTGTTCATCCCAATGGAATTCAACCTCTTTTTCTAACAATTTAAACAGTGGGGCAGCCAAGTTTGTGAAGTTTTGAATGAATCTCCTATAATATATAGCATGCCCTAAGAAGCTTCTAACTTCCTTCTGTGAGCTAGGGATTCTGATTTGAGAAATAATGTCAATTTTGGCAGGATCTACCCTTATTTCAGTACCCGAACTATGATGGCCCAAGACAATCCATTCAATGCGCATCATTCTAGATTTTGAATGGTTGAGGGAAATATTAGTTTCTCTACATCTGATCAATACTTTCTCCAAATTGTCCAATGCTTGTTGAAAATCATCACCATATACTATGAAGTCATCCATATATACTTATACATAGTCATGGGTTAAATCAGAAAAAATAACTAGAACAACCCTCTGAAAGGTGGAAGGGGAACTACAAAAACCAAAGGGAAGGAATCTATAAGCATAAGTAACCCATTGGAAAGTAAATGTGGTTTTTTGTCGATCTTCATGGGCAATTTCGATCTGGTTATACCCACTAGACCCATCCAAGAAAGAAACATACCTCTTTGTAGACAAGGTGTCCAAGACCCAGTCTATTAAAGGAAAAGGAAAATAATCTCTATAGGTATCCTTGTTTAGCTCTCTAAATTCCACACAAATCCTCCACTTTCCATTCTTCTTTGGGACAATAACTAATGGGGATACCCACTTGCTATCTGAAATAGGGTAAATAAATTTGGCATGTCAGAGTTTTTTGAGCTCTTCTTTCACTATATCTTTTAGGGATGGATTCATTCTTCTTTGGGGATTCATAACATGTCTGATTTGATCATTCGTGTAAATATGGTGTATACAGGTATCAGGGTGAATTCCTTTCATGTCAGAGTAATCCCATGCAAAAGCATCAGAATGTCCTTGCATTTGATCTAATTTTAGGCTAGAATTGATATATAGAGATTTCCCAGGACTGATTTCAACAGTCTAAACAACTGACTCTTCTTCTTTATTTATTTTTGATATAGTGAATAATGTAGAAGTGGAGGGATGCTAGAGCTCCTGAAATTCAGGGCTGAAAATATGTGAAAATTCTATAAAAGATTGAGGATACTCAATACATTATGTATTGGATAAAAATATGCTTAAAATTTGTTCTTCATTTTGTTCTTGAACAACCTTTGCTTTCTCAAGTGTTAACAAGAGTTGAGAACAATTCTCCTCCCCACGGGTATTTTCCAACCATAAAGAAACTTCAGTGGTTGGTTGGGCAGGAGGAAATAGAATAAGTTTATGGTTGTGGGTCCCATTAGAAATTTTCATCTCCCCAGAGCGAAATCTAATAAATGCATCAGCAGTGGCAACCAAGGTCGACCAAGCACAACTGGATGTATAGGTTTGGAGGATTTTGAATGAATTACCAAGAAGTCCACAGGATACTCCCAAGAGGCTAGGGTGACTGTTACATCATCTAAACTTGTTGGGATAATGACTGATTTGTCTACCAATTCCAACAAGGTTTGTGTTGGCCTTAAGTGATTTAGTTGCAGCATTCACATAGTGTCAACAATCATAACATTTATTTTTGCTCCTAGATCAATAAGTGTATATTACAAAGAAATAACATTAATTTATACAATTAACACTGGGTTTCCTAGATCATTATATTTGGATGACATTTATGATATAAATTTTGATAGTTGTCCAACCACTTTTATAACAAGAGGTTCCTTCCTCTTCCTTCTAGGCTTTTTGATGCAAAGATCCTTTATAATTTTATCATAGATAGGAATATCTTTGATGGCTTGAAGTAGGGGAATATTTACACATACATTCCCTAGTTCATCTTCTAAATCATTTCCTAGAGGTACCTCAGGTTTCTTCACAAGTAACCTTTCTAGATAAGGTGGAGGATTAGTTTCCCGAGGTATTGATGATGGTTGAGGAGTGTGAGGAGGAATTTCCTCTTGTACAGGGATGTCTTCTTCTTCATTTGGTTGATTATATATTGCTTCTTCTTCTTGAATAACCATTGCAAAATTTGGTTTATTCAAGACTTTCCCAAATATTAATTGAATTTCATTTAGTGAACTAGGAGTTATCACATAAGATGGGAAAGTATATACTTCAAGATTCTGTATAGGTTGTGTAGGTCTGTTGTTTGGATTAGGGATGGGTTTTGCAGGAATAGGGGTAGGTCGAGGGGGGTTTGGATTAGGTGCAGCTTGCATTTGTTGTTGATGATTTGGGTTCAAAGGAAATGTGAGTTGTTTTTGCAGTTGGGAAGGTGGAGGTAGATCAGGTGGATTAAACCCAGGTAACAACCGAGAGATATTGGAAGTATATTGTGGGTAAGTAGGAAAATTTGGTGGTTGAAAAGGAACATTCCAATATGCAGGTCCCCTCCATCCTTATTTCCAAGGTTGGAATTGTGGTTGATGATGTGTCCATTGAGAGTAAGGCATTAGAGGAATCCATTATTGTTGTGTGTATTGTGTGGTAGGATCAAAAAACATATTAGGATTTTGTTGTCTCCATGCTCTCTTAGGGGGGGTATGATGTAATTTCTTGAGGTTCTCCTCCTCCCTTAAAAATGGATTTTATTACAAGTAATGAAGGGAACTCATTGGTAGGGTCATCTTCTATAAAAATACCACAAATTTCAATGACATTAATAGAACATTATTTTTCAGGATGTCTCTTCCTACACCTAGAACAAAAATTTGCTAAAGTAACATTTTCTTCTTGTTGTTTCTTTTTTATATTCATGGTGTCTAACTAGGTGTTGATTGTGTTTAGGATGTTTGTTTTGAAGTTTTCTAGCAGATTCCCTAGTTATATCCTTGTAACACCTCCTGGAGAAGGTTTGGTAGTTTTTCTTATAAGATCCCTTACATTTTTCCCTGTTTTGGCTTGGCTACGAAAGTACCTTTAGACAAACCATCACAATTAGAAAAACCATATTCTAATTAGAAATTCTTCTAAAGCTCGTTCATTGTAAGTGTTGGTGCAATTATATGTTCAATATATTGGAATCATTTAATATGTCAATCTGGTTTCATAATCAATATAGTTGATGCACTATAGGTGTCGATAACAGATAAATTCCTATGTCTGATGAGTATAGCCTATAAGAAAACCAAATACTCTATTTTCACACTTTTTAAATAACACTCTTCACACAATTCAAAAATCAGAAAGACAAAACTCATAAATAAGCATATGATCTAAAGTTGTTTCTCGGGTGATGGATATGTTCATTGTTGGCTCATGAAAGGGAAACATGAACTTTGAATCTATCTCCTAGAGAAACTAAACTAATCAACAAATAACACTCTATATATTCTTAAAAGTAAACTAAATCAAGCCTGAAAGAAATACCAGGCAGGGTAAAGCACTCCATTATAGGTGCATGTAGGGTGTCAAGAGATGGAGGTATTGATTGTGCATGTGTTTGCAAGGTGTAGTTTAATCAATTCTAGAATAAAAATATGGGTATGGTGGGATACTCCATTATAGGCTCATATATGGTGAAAGATGGAGATCCAACTTGTCCCTGGATTTGGAAAATCAAAACAAACACTAAGCATTTAGTCTAAACAAACACTAAAAAATTTAGTCAAATGATTGTCTTCATATACTCACACAAAGATGACAAGTAATTACTCGGAAATCGTCGCACTTAGAAATCTCACATTACACACAAATCTCTTACTCACTCAAAATTATCACATATCTATATTGTATTCTATCAAGTGTGTCACTGAAACAGAACAAGAAGAAATTTAGATGTTGTGATTAAACACATAATTATTTTATACACACACAGAAAACCATAATTATATTCACAACTAAATACAAAGAAGCTTACCTTGTTTGGACCAGTGGGCCCTTTCCGTACCAACAAGGAAACTCTTAAAATAAACTTACAGAAGAGAAGATTTCAACACACACATAGAATCCATAAACTGCAATTATACCATTACTTCAGAAAACAGAGGTACAATCCACAATATTCAAGAATCAATTTTACAACATAACAATGCTTAATTTTATCTCTGTACATATCTATCATCTACAATGCTCTCTCTTTAAAGAGAAACAACCATTACAATCAAAGTCTGGAGATAACATCACATATTTGCACAAATATTACAATTGGTTGGTGTATCGATTTTTAAGGGAATGATTTCATCCTCATGAAAGGAAGTGCATGAGTGATGAAATGTATCGTGGTCTTCAAAGAATGTTCGAACCAAAAAATTCTTTGGACCATGTTGAGGAAAAGATATGAATTTATCTTACTCAAGAATTTTAGAATCTTTATTGGCTAAGGCAAGATAGTCGGGAATATCACCCTATGTTTATAGCCTTAAAAATTGTTTCCCAACCCACAAGTATTAGTTACAAGGGCTTAGGATGATTTTTTTTTAAAATAAAAGATTTCTACAAAATTTAACATTTTTATATAATTTTCTAAATATAACATATTTCAAAAGTAAATGTGGAGACAAAAGAAAAAATATGAAGTCACATATTAACATAGATGAGACAGAATAACAATCGCTTATTTCATTTCAAGAAATCAAAAGAAACGTTCTCTTTACAAAAATCCTTGACGGAGTTTGGACCAAAGTCAAATTTAGATATCCCCGATGGAACCCATACAAAAGGACTCTGAGAGGAAGTAAAAACTAAACTTTCAAATCTGAATCAGCTTGCCACATATTGCTACCCACTTGACTCTACACAATATCCTTTATCAGTCATGAAATCTAATTCATAAATAGACAAGTCTATCGACACTATCAAAGATAGATCAACACCTCTGAAACACACATCTGAATGATATGGTTCAGCCTTGAACCTTGTTGTTTGCAATAGGACACTTCTGTCATAAAAGAGAATTAGTCTTTTAATGAATTGAAGAATGAATAAAAACTGAACTGTCTCAATAAAACTCAAGAGAAAACCTTAGTATGCTTTCTCCTTCTATTCTCCTTTTGTTATTCCTTCTCAATTTACTTTTATGCATTCCAAATTAGTTGAAGTAGTTTAACCACCTCATTTAGTTAAGTTAACTAAAACTCAACTAACTTTTAGTTCAGGGGAAGAATTAATATAAGAATAATCATAAGGGTCTTTTAATAAATAATAACTAGTGGGTGGGACTCCTTGTGACTCCCTTAATTTCTTAACAAAAATAAACATAACTAGTCAATCAATCAAACACATTCCTCCTTGTGGCTCCCATAATCATTCTCATAATTTGAAAATTAAATATCAATGATATTTCAAATTATATCCAAACATATAAAATCCAAAATATCCAAAATAGTTTGTTGTCCAAAACCTTCAACAATCCTCTGTCCTCAATAGAACAATAATAAAACATAATCAAAAACCGTATTTACCACTTTGAGAGGCAATTTTTCCTTTGTTGTTGCTATCCCATTTTGACTTCCTTGAATTGGC
>ML822117.1:222446-236148 GCA_009831015.1 Picea engelmannii | reverse complement strand
AAATGATAGGGAATAGATGGATATCGTTCATAAAATAAATTAACTTAATCAATTTTCATAACTTTGTTCAAGTTTTAATCCAAAAATCATCTAATTCAAGACCAAAACATTCATTGTTCTTCCAATACTTATATCCATTTTACCATCAATTAACAACCACATGCCAAAACAAAATTTTGAAAACCAAACAACAGTGAGCCACACAGTCCTTCGACTTATTACTCCAATCCATTGATAGAACCATAACTTAACGCCCAAGGAGAGACAAAGGCAATCTGAGTAAAACAACCTAGTGCACATAGGTGCCTCTAACACTAGCAGAGAAGAGATGAGGGTTAGCTTAATAGTGGAGGGTATTCAAACACAGTGATATAATGTCTTTTTCCAATCACCTGGGAGGTTGACATCTTTTGACAGCAACCACAGTGGGGCTTCAGAACACACAGTCATCATAATAGCAACAACAAGGGGAGCAGGTGAGGAAAATCTTTGGAGAAAAAATATGCTAGGACGCCACTCATATCAATTTGATACATACACAGGCCTGTATTAACATTCGGGGCCAACCAAGACTAAATCTTGGGATGCTTTTAACGAAAAGACAGTAAGAAACAAACCATCAACCACAACTTGGGGTTTAAACAAAAGAACACACCAACTATCGACAGATTCTCTGCAACTAGATAAGGATTACCACAACAAGCGAGAGGGAAACAAGTTGAAAGACATTGATACTCAAAACGTTGAATAAAAAACCTCAACCATCTAACTCAGAGCTCCATTACGCCACTGTCACTATTATTCCACAGAAAACAATCGATAAAAACCAAGTTGACCGAGAAAATAACCGATGCGCAACCTTTATACCCATTTTTTTCTTACAATCATCAACATTTTGCAATCATCACAGAAAGCCACAACACCATATTTACACAATCGAAAAAGTCAAGAAAACATAGAATCCATGCATTACTGAGCCACCACTTGGTTCATAAAACATAGATTCCATCATGGATGGAGAGAAAAGAACCATACATGTGAGAAAATCGCTTGAATGATGAGTTGGTCGAGCTTTCCCTTTCAAAACCTGAAAACGTGGAGCTTTACAACTAATAGAGAAACCATGCAACAATGCAACAATGCTAGGGTGATGGGCGATAGGGAAGGTTTGGAGTGACGTGCAATAAATGCACGTTGTTTCCTCACCTGGCCCCATTCAATTCCAAGTATGAGATAACCCAATAAGCATAACATCCACCAATAAATCAAACCATATAACTAATGTATAATCAATGCCAATCCATCATAAGATCTGAGATCATATATATTTCATAGTGCACCACCCCAGATATTTCATACGTTAACCTTTGCCATAACTCCACACAATAATCCATATCAACATTGCTAGATGTGCCTCCTTTCAATCTTTTAATCAAAATTGCATATCCCTTTAACCAAACCATAGTGTAATAGTTATGACTAACACTTGTATCCATTAATTCTTTCATTTGAAGTTTGCATGTATTCTTTTATGATAGCTTTAGAATTAATATATAGTTTCTTTCCTTTTTCTATAACTTTAGAACCTTTTCATAGTTTTTTTTTTGTTTTTTTTTTATCAATCTCCCATTTAATTATCACTTTCATATATGTGGATAAGCAATCAATACATGAATTAGTAACTAAGTTATAACATAGCACTTGTAACAACATGATTCACATATCCATGGAAACTATTCTATGTTGCAAGTGATTACTAACAGTATTCAACAATAATGCATTATCCACTCATTATCACACCAAATGAAACCAAGACTGCATCATCATAAATGTAGGAATGTGTGGGCAACATCAAAACAACAGAAAAATATGTGTAATATGTATATCCTTGCGCCTCTATTCTACAAGGGGTCCCACCTACTAGTATTATATTATCATCATAATTAATTAATAACACTTTTAGCAATACTTTGCAGGTGGAATTCATCGTTGCGATTTTAATTGTCAACAAACTAGTGACTCCACAGGGAAATCTATTTCCAATAGATTAAGAACTCAGAATGTCTAGATTTTCAAACCATGTAACATCAGGTCAAGAAGATATAAATCATAATGATTATACAACAGGGGGAACTGAGCAGATTTAAGGGATAAATAATCAGGAATTTGGGAAAAAATCATGAAAAGTGTTAAGTATGAGGGGGTTTATTCTTGTAAGCATAATCATTCAACTAAAAAACATTTTCTTGACTTCAAGGAGAAAAAATTTATAACTACTCTTTTGAATCTTAAATGCATGGAAGAAAAGGAAAGTAGAAGAAGGATAAAACTGACTATCTTCTAAAACAACAGTGGAAGCATATAACAATTTCAATGATTCTTTCAAGGGGAACATCATGACAACTGTGTAACTCGATTGTTATTGATTAACAATCCTTTGCAGAAGCGTCATTGTGGCAAGACTAATCCAACATTTTATTTTGACAAGAAAAGAAGTCAAAAGAAACAAAAAGCAAGAAATGTCATAGCAAAAATGAAACAACAGAATTGAAATAACATAAAAGTAAAAAATAAATGTAAAATCGAAACAATTAAACCTACTATAATACAAAAAACATTCCACACAACGTTAAAACTTTTAAGTTGGTTCCACGTAGTGTTTTAAGTGGGAACTGTTAGTGTTGTAGGAAAACAATTGCTCTTGTAAGTCCTTTAGAATGTAAGAATTTGCGCCCAGGACAAAAGTGATCTTAAAAGGACCCAACCATAATTTTTGGAACTTTGAATGCCTTCCTCTATTAGCATGAGCTGAATCCCACAACAATACCTTATCATTGACTTTAAATTTGACAGCCTTGACACTTTTGTTGAAATATTTTTTAATAGTCTATTGTCTTCTCTTTATATTATCCAAGGAAAACGTTATTTGCTCCTCTAAAGCCAAAAGTGAATTCATTCTTTGAGAAACATCAAAAGAATTTAATTCTTCAACATGTAGCATTGACCTTAAGGAGGAAAGTTCCATATCATTAGAAAGAATGGATTCTTGACCATAAACAAGTTGGAAAGGAGTGCAACCAGTGCTCACATTGGAGGTAGTGTGATCTGCCCAAATGGCGTAAGTGAGGAGGGTGTGTCATTGATGAGGCTTATCTTCAATGAGCCTCTTGATAATTCTTATCAGATTTTTATTGGTACACTCGGAATGCACATTACCTTGTCGATAATAAGATGATGAGGTAAAATGTTTAACCCCCAACTTAGCTAAAAATTTGGTCAACTTAGCAAAAATAAAAGCGAGACCATTGCATGTAATAATTTCCAAAGGAAGACCAAATATGGAAAAAATATTAGTTTTAAGAAAAGAAATCACCTTCTCATCCTGTGAATGCTTAAACGGGACAACTTCAGTCCATTTCATAAAATAGTTTGTGGTTGTTAAGATAAAAACTTTCCCTGTTGAAGATGGAGGGTTAATAGGACCAATAAAGTCCAAGACCCATTTTGGAAAAGGAAAGTTAGGGAGGACATGTTGTAAAGGCATGGTTGAAAGGAGTTCTTTCCCAACAAATTTCTAGCACTTGTCACAATATCTTGAAAAAACATAACAATCACGAAAGATTGAAGGCCAATAGTATCCTTTTCTGATAATCTCAAAAGCAGTGGTTTTAGTAGAAAAGTGACCTCCTACATGAAAAAGAGAATTTGAAGAACCATGAGTCTCTTGTAACAATTTATGTGCTTCCTCATTGTTCACACAATGAAGTAACATATCATCGGTAGATCTCCTAAAAAATAAGTCTCCTATAAAGACATATCTAGCATATTCGAGATAGAGCCTTCTTCTTTGATGGGTATCTAAGTTATCTGCATATCTTTGATTTTTCAAGTAATAAAACAGATCTTTATAGAAAGGATGTTCAGACACAGGAAGGATTTGATTGTCAATGTAAAACAGTGCTGATAGAGAGCTATCATTTTCATCAATTTCTTCACCCATTTCAGCATGTTGAACTAAGTTAAGGGCTAAGTCACATCCCTTGATGGTGTTAGAAGTCACCATAGTTAAATCATGCTCCTAGATCTTGGCAAGCCAATGTGAAAGCTTCCCTAAAAGATAATTCTGTGAGAGAAAAACCTTGACAGTGGGTAAAGGTAATTTTACCAGCCTGTGCTTACCTAAGATGAAGTGGAAAAACCTTTCAACAATGTTAACAAGAGATAAAGCATGCTTTTCGATAAAAGAATATTTAAACTCATCATCAAACAAGGTTTGACTCATGTAATCCACTAGTTTTTCATTACCTTGGTCGTCATATTGCATGAGGATAGAAGAAATTGTGTCCTATGTGGCATTAGTATATATCATAAATTCTTTCTCAAAATACAGCTTCACCAAAACCGATGCGAATTGATTGCTTTATTGATCCCTACGAAAGCATTTTTGACATTATCTGTCCAAGAAAAGGAACAATCTTGCTTAAGAATATTACGACTTGGTTTTACCATTACAACAAAATCAAGAAAAAAATTATGGACAAAGTTCATAACACCCATAAAAGATTGAACATCCTTCTTGGAAGTAGGAGCAGGCAGATTTAGGATAGCAACAATCCTTTCAGGATCAATGCTTATTCCTTAATCGGAGACAATGTGTCCAAGGAGCTTTCCCTTGGTAATTCCTAAAATAGACTTAGAAAGATTTAGAGAAATGCCAAATTTTCTGCATCGCATGAGAACCCTTTTAAGATGACCAGAATGATCTGATCGATTTTTAGAATACACAGTTAAGTCATCAAGATAAATCTGAATAATTTTGTCGATCAAATAATTGTTGGATTACTAAGAGGGGGGTTGAATCAATAATAGAGAAATTTAATCCTTTTTCACCATAAATGCAAGTGTTATATCAATGTAGCATTATCATCCAATAGTTGCAGAGTAAATAAACAATGAACAAATGAGAAATCACACACATACATAATACACCAGTGTTTAACGTGGAAACCCAAAGCGGGAGAAAAACACAGAATTCTTTTTCTTATATGTATTTAAGAATTAAATTCATTGGAAGCACCAACTTCCTTTGTTTTCCAGCTGCAACTGGAAGGAGGCTCCAACCCCCTATTTTCTCAAGCTACAACCTGAAGGAAGCTCCAACTCCCCAATTCTCTGGCTACAACCAGAGTGAGGCTACAACCCCCTATGTTCTCCGGCTACAACCAGAATGAGGCTACAACCCCCTATGTTCTTTGGCTACAACCGGAAGGTGGCTACAACCACTTGTCCTTCCCCCGTCCAACTTCCCTGATGTATAAGTAGAATGATGGAACCACTGTCACACTATCACTGTGAGATATACTATTGTAAACCTATACCAATCAACCTACACCAAACAACCTATACCAATAACCTAAACCATGCATCAACCTGTACCTCAACCTGTAATCAAAATGTATGATAAACAAGTGCATCAACCATGCACCAACCTATACCAAACAACCTGTAGTCAACCTGTACCATAAACAAGTGCATCAATGCTATAGTGGGAAAATCCCCCTATGGACTACACTAGGGTTCAACATGTAGGCAAAGCTAACTGTATAAAGTCTCCTACGTTTTGAAAACTACCCCAAATACACCCCACATTCATGCATAAAACACAAACTAAAAAGATTTGGTAACTCTAACTTAAGCTCTGCATTTGGTGTCGATCCTTTTGCGTTCAGTTGTTCCTCGACTACAAGGCTGACCTGCATTCATAAACAGAAAAACAAATAACTATGAACATGCATCTTATATATGACTTAGTGGTTTAGATGTCATAATCAAATACAAATCAAACATAAATATTGAACACATCATATTCGAGACAGAAAAAGTATTCTTTTTTATTAATCTCACAAAGTTACTTACAATGAGATCAACGACTGCTCCTCGAACCTGGTCCGGGATCCTCTTCACCAAACTCCAATTGTGCTTCCACGTATATTTATCCTCTTCATATGTCTCTAGGGAATGTATTAGGCTTGCAATGGAGGGAAAAGGCAAGAATGAGGAATTATGGCTCAAAACTCACAATGTGGCTGCAAATTCTTGGGGCAAGGGGGGAAAGTGAAATGGCAGAGTTTCACTGTTCTTCTACTTCTCCTTTGAATGATACCCCAAAACCTCCTTTTATATGAAAAAAGGATGGTTATTCAGTTGAGTGATGGGCTATAGGCGGTGGGACAGTTGGGAAAGTACCCAATAGCCTGTAATCTCAACAAATTCCTTGCATATTTTTTATTTTTACAATTTTTGTGAGTATACGCAGGCAGTAGTGGTGCAGCTAGCATACATACATGGGTAGTAGTGGTGCAGCTAGCATACATATGCAAGCAGTAATGGTGCAGGGCGCATACATATTCAAAAATAGTTCTTTTAAGAAGAGTTTCTCAGTGATTGCTTCGCAAAAATGGTAACTAAGAGAACCCGATGCCAGGTATGCATGTATGGTGAAAATTAGGGTTATAATAGATTCCCCCTAATGTGTAAGGTCAAAAGAGAATATGATGGCTGAAATTCATTACAAATCGTCACCAACACACGAAGCGAGTGAGCCCCGGACCCGAGTTCGGGAGGTGCCATCTGCAAAAATAATAATTGTCTCATCAAGGTGGGCATACCCATGCTCGGGATGAAATAAATCATGGTTTCCAATCAAATACACTATATATCCATGTCATATAACTATATAAAGTGTATTCACAATCAATACACAATGGATCTACATCTCAAAATCAAAGATATACATGTATAGTATCCATCTTCAAGAAGCCAATGATGCATGATGGTAGGATATGAGGCCTTCAGAGCTCGATAAATAACTTCAAGATCTTCAAAAATTGGGTAGGAGTGTAATGTGAGTGTACGAATTCACTACCCAGAGGTCTTTGATGGCTCGTCGGGGAACAAACAAGAGGATCTCGGTCATCAGGCAAAGAACTTCGTTGATTTTGAACAAGGACTTGATTGGATTTTCTGGATGGTCATCATGAGGGTAAGAGACAAACTGCAAAGGAGCCAACTCAAGTTGGGTAAAAATTCCCTTGGAAAATAGCATGACAGATGATTAGACTCAGGAATCACAACATTGACATAAGTTCACGATGCAGGAGGTAACGCAAACTCTCAATGTGTTTGGAAGAATAACCAAACAGAGGAGGATAGAACTCTATGTAATGAGAACATCTTCCTAAGGTCATATTAAATCCCAAATCTTGATGAACAAACAAAAGGATGTGATTTTTCCAAGGGTGAATCATTGTGCTGCCATAAAAAGAAAATACTTTTCCCGTCCTCTTTTTGGGGTATATTTGATTTTTTTGTCTTTTGCAAAAATTTTGGAAATCTTGAAAAAGAATAAAAGAATGTTGCGTTACAAAGGACGAACAAGTGTCACAAATCATACTAGTTCCAAACGCAAGGAACACACTAATTCTCATAGCAAGGAGACATGTGAAAGTAAAGGACACTCGAGAAAATTCCTCCATGGGTCAAGGTGTCAAGACGCAAAGGAAAAGTGATATAAGGCTTGCGTATAAGGCATGCTTCAAAGGTTTAGTTGAGAGCAACATGGAGTCGGGATTAGGCCAAAGACGCAGGTATGCAAATGTGATTAATAAGACATGATGAAATCCCCTTCAATGTATTTTTCACGAGCTCGGAGAAGGTAAGCTCGGTAGTTTTTCTTTTTTAGAGAGTCTAAAAAATCATAAAACAAGACTCCATTGGATTACCTTTTTCGAAGGTAGTCTAGTCAGATCGAAAAAGGGATAAACTAGCACCGAAAAGACGTCTATTCAAAACCATTTTAATGAGTGTGACATAGACAAGATCACTCGGAAATCTTTTCAATTTTAATGAGTCTGAAAAGAGCTTAGCTATGGAGTCACAACCTTTTTCTAGATTGATTTCCCTTAGCCCGAAAAAGTAGAAAAAGTATAAATCTACTTAGGAGAACTCTCCTGCTGAGACGAATCTCTCAAGGTATACCTTTTTCCTCCTTAATCTACAGACCGGAAAAATGGGTAAACTCATGCCAGTAGATGTTTTTCTGAACCAATTAGTGAGTGTGAAAAAACAAGGTCACTCAACAATCTTTTCAATTTTAGGGAGTTTGAAAAGAGCTTAACTATGGACTCTGTAAGGGACTTTCTTTTGGACCAATTTAATGAGTGTGAAAGAAAAATATCACTCGACAATCTTTTCAATTTTAGGGAGTTTGATAAGAGCTTAACTATGGACTCCGTGGGGGTTCCTTTTTCATAACTTTGGTCCCTTAGGCCCAAAAAAGGGTTAAACTTATACCTGAGAATACTCTTCTAGAAAACTGACTTTCCTAGAGCGTACCTTTGTTCGTAAAATTGACCATCTGGACCGATAAAGGGGTAAAATACTGTCGGACATACGTGCCTTCAAATTTTATTTTGGCGAGCGTGAAGGACAACACAATCACTCAGAAATTTTCATGTTTAGAGAGTCTAAAAAGGGATTAAAGAAGACTCCAGGGGGCTACGACTCATGTATGAAACTGGTTTAGGTAGAGCCCACTCCTAGGCTCATACTAAGAGTCTCTTCGATAGTCAACTTGGAAAGTCTCCCAAAAGGGAAGAAAACAAAATCCATGGTGTAAGTCCTCCCACAGTATAGAAGTCGTAGTCATGGCTTCAAGGATAGCCTCATATGAAGGCAATTAAAAATCCAAGAAATCATGCAAACGAGGGTTGATAGTACCAAAGGGTGAAGTAAACTGACCATATTCCATATGACGATGGAGTCTCTAGCTAGGACTAGCAGATTCTATCAGCGAAGAATCACAAGCACGAGGGCTTGAGGATCTACAAAAAATGAGATCAAACTCAGAAGGAAACTCAAGATCACTTGGACCAAGAGGGGGAAGCAAGGGCTCCCATGCCCCCATTGGATAAACCAATGGATCAATTGTTGAGACCAAGTCTCGAGAAGGAAAACATGATTTCACAGGTTCTGGCTCAGAAGAAATTGAACATCGAGGATAAGATGCCACATAATTAACCCATGGCGGGGTAGAGTCTACATGAACACTAGGAACATATAAAGGGGCATCCTGAGCTAACGCCGAATTAGGATGGTGATTATCAAATTCTAGCTGGTCGATAGTGACAATGTTTCCATTGTGAGGGAAATGCATCACTCTGAAGAGCGTAAACACCACAATGTTCATAGCATATACATAATCACGCCCAAGAAGAATATTGAAATCTAATGGGCCTTGCACCACTATAACATCGACAAGGAAAATCTTCCCACCTAATGAGATATGAAACTGAGGAAGAATACCCAAATATTCACTAGGATGTCTGTCAAAAACCAACATCTCATGCCAAGAAGACATAAGATCGAGAGATCCCAAGACTTTCCAAACCAAGGAGGATAAAATACTTGCAGAGGCTCCTTCATCCACAATACATCGATAAAAAAAAATTGAATTAACTTCAACCCTTATTTGAAAAGGTGTAGAAGAAGGAAGACGAGGCTTAACAAGATCATTCCAATCAAAGGAAACCATCCTAGGGCTTGGAGGGGGTTTGCTCGAAGTGAGAAGAATGCCCCCTTGTTCTGAAAGTATTGAACTAGAAATGCTAAAAACATAGGCGGTAGACACATCACTCTCTAATAGAAGAGTGGGATCAGTCGAAGATTGCAACGGTGTGACCACTTTGGTAAACTCGACACTCTCCAAGAGAAGAGTGGGATCAACCGAAGACTGCATTGGCGTGACCACTTTCTCAACCAATGGCTGAATAGGTTGTGAGACTACATGTTCTAAAGGAACCTCACCCCCCAAAAGAGGATTTGGATCAGCTGATGACTGCATGGACATGACCACTTTCTCAACCAATGGATGAATAGTCTGCGAGACTACATGGTCTAAAGGAACCTCACCCCCTAAAAGAGGAGTGGGATCAGTCGATGACTGCATTGGCATGACCACTTTCTCAACCCATGGTTGAATAGACTGTGAGGAAACCTCAGAAAACTCAGAATCAGAAGAGCTTGCAGACAGGGACCACAATCTTTGTACGTCTGGAAGGCCAAGGCATAAATGAGTAAGGTGATCTCCCTTGCAAAACTTACAAGGGAACTTAGGCTTACATTCTATTAGAAAAGAGAGATGCAAAGAAGCAGAGAGATCCTAGAGATCAAAGGGAACAAAGAGGACCTAATTAGCAGATTAGACCACCTCTCCAAGAGAATTATGTCGATGATGGGGAGGAATTAATTGAGTTGTTTGATGGCACTCATATAAACCTAATTAGTGATCATGATCACGATCATGGATCCATTTTTATCACCCAGGAAGAGCATGAAATCTTTCTCCTTTCACAAACAGAGGTAAATGAAGAAGCTAAGAAAGAAGAACAACAAGCCTTTGAGAACGCTATAATGGAGGTTCACTGGCAGTATAACCTGAGGAGAAAGAAGGCAAACGAGAACTCTCTAAAGAAGGCTACTGAAACCAAGAAAACCTCAGAAAACCCTCCCAAGAAAGTCCCTGGGCAAAATAATGTTGAATATCCGACGCAAAAAACTCTAGAAATTCTTAAAAGAGAAAGTCAGACTGGAGATTCATCAATCATTCAAACAAGTACACCTAGCCACAGAGCTTATACCGATAAATCAGAAGTACAAACCTTAAACAAATCCACTGCTCCTTTCATTCTTGAAGGGGAACTAGCTAAAATGAAGATTCCCATTCCCCCTCTCCGAGCTGATGTACAAGAACGCTTATAGGTCTCAGGTGATAAAATATTAAGCATTGAACTCGGGATAGGTACCTAAGCTTTGAATGTTGAATCTGTACATCACTCTGACACAATAAACCTTGTTGATGATCAACCTGAGCTCCTGTTTGGTCTTGAAGTTGACGGTCAAACTGATAATGGTGTCGTGGCCCCTTTTTACATGAGCCTAAACATCCATGATTTGATATTACACAATGTTATGCTTGATTCTGGTGCCTCCCACAACCTAATGCCCAAAGTCCTGATGGAAAATTTGGGACTCAAAGTCACCAGACCCTACAAAGATTTTCATTCTTGCGACTCCAACAAAGTCAAATGTATAGACCTGATTAAAGACTTGTGCATCACCTTGTCTCAAATCCCAGCGAAAAGTATGGTGATGGACATCATCGTTGCAGATATTCCCCCCAAGTATGGTATGTTGCTATCAAGGTCTTGGGGATCTAAATTGACAGGAACCCTGCAGCTAGATATGTCTTACGCCACCATTCTGGTTTTCAGACAACAGAGAAGACTGTACAGGGAAACACTGATGAAGTATATGGTCAGAGGCCAGGAAAATCCACACAATTACCCACTATACTCTGCACACTCTGATCTGAACTCTTTTATTCTATACAACGATGGTGACTTTGAAGAACAAATCACACAACTGGAAGATGATACATGTGATCCGAAGGATGATAAAGCAGTTGTCGAAGTAATAAATCCCATGATTGAAGAGAAAGAGGAGTTTCCAGCATATTTCTGGATCATGGACTTTGATGGTGATGTGAGTAAAGAAGGAGCTGGAGCCGGAGTTTGGTTGCATAACCATAGGTCAAAGTACTCCGAGAATCATTCCTACAAACTAAACTTCCAATGTACTAACAACATATCCGAGTACGAGGCTTTGATGCTCGGCCTGAAATTATTGAAGAAAGTTGGTGCCAAACAGATAATGGTAAGGGGTGATTCTGAATTGATTATCAAGCAAATCAAAGGTGAGTATGCAGCAAAAAACCCCAAAATTAGATCCTATAGGAATGTTGTTTTAGATGCTCTTCAATGCTTTAATGAGATTGACTTATAGGTAATGCCTAGGGGACAAAATATACTTGCAGATGGGTTGGCTACATCGGCAACTACCTGTAAAATTCCTTCTTGTCCCACTCGCAAGTACACAGTGGAGGTGAAGTGCAGACAAACCATTCCTGACAACATTAGATATTGGCAGGTATTTGGAAATGATGATCAGATCGAAGATTTTCTACAATGTAAGAATGATTTCGAATGTACAAACATAGATTTAGAAAATGACGATGAATTTGTAAATAAAGTTGTCTTTGAGAATGGTAGTGTAAATAAAATAAATGCTGAAGAATTTAATGAAAATGATGCAGATTTTGATATTCTACAGTTGAAAAATAATGTGCTATCTAGAGGTTTAGCTCCGTTGGAAGACTTGTTTGATTTTAATGACATTGCCAAAAAAACAAAAATTGAAGCTAGTGGTAAGGAGGTCGAAGAATGAAACATAGGAACAAAAGAAAAACCCAAGATGATAAAACTGTCTAAATCTCTGCCACGAGAGAAAAAAAGCAAATGCATTGAAATTTTTAAGGAATATATAGATGCTTTTGCCTGGGGCTATGAGGACTTAAAATCATATGACACAAGTATCATACAGCATCGGATTCCCATAAAAGAAGAACACAAACCTTTCAAACAGAAACTTAGGAGAATTAATCCCAAGTTGCTTCCCCTAATAGAGAAAGAAATCAAAAAGATGTATGATGCAAATATTATAGTCCCCTTGATATTTTCCAAGTGGGTTTCTAACCTAATTCCTACCAGGAAGAAAACTAGTGAGATCAGACTTTGCATAGATTTCAGAAATCTGAACAAATTCTCCCTCAAAGACAATTACCCTTTTCCCAAAATGGACCACATTTTACAAAAGGTGGTTGGATCCAGTAGGATCTCCTTATTAGATGGTTTCTCTGGTTACAACCAAGTTCTGGTCCCTCCAGAAGATCAAGAGAAGATATCTTTTACCACACCTTGGGGAACCTTAATGTATGTGAAGATGCCTTTTGGTCTGATGAATGTTGGGGCTACTTTTCAAAGAGCAATGGACATTGCTTTTGTGGACGAGACTGGGAGATTTATAGTCATTTATCTGGATGATGTGATTGTTTACTCCAAATCTGGCGAGGAACACTTGCTCCACCTCAAACGTGTGTTTGAGAAGTGCAGGAAATTTGGGATTTCATCGAATCCTAAGAAAAACCTTTTCGGCTTAGAGGAAGGTAAACTACTGTAACACATAATCTCAAAAGATGGAATTAAAATAGATCCCAATAGGATAGAAGCCATTTGGAAGGTGGAACACCCTAGGAATATCAAAGAACTGCAATCTTTCATTGGAAAAATAAATTTCTTTAGAAGATTCATACCAAACTTGGCCGAACTTCTCGAGAATATCACTAATATGTTGAAAAAAGACACAAAAATCAAATGAAACGTTGAGTCCAAACAATCATTCGAGTAGGTGAAACATGCTCTCACCCAAGCCCCAGTTCTGATTAGCCCATATGATACCAAAGACTTTCTTCTTTTCTCCTTCGCATCTGAACACACCATAGCAGTTGTGCTATTGCAGAAAAATAGTGAAGGGTACGAACAACCCATAGCGTTTTTCAACAAATCTTTGAGAGATGTTGCTTTGAACTATAACATAATGGAGAAACAAGCCTTCGCTCTAGTGAAAGCCATAAAGGACTTTCGAGTCTATATTCTCCATTCTCACACGATTGCGTACGTCCCAAACACAATGGTTAAGGATATCCTGACCCAGGATAATCTGGATGGTAGAAGAGGAAAATGGATTG
>ML822117.1:195537-214576 GCA_009831015.1 Picea engelmannii | reverse complement strand
ATTAGAAACCCAAAATTCAGAAGAAATCCACCTCAGATCAGGTAGAGAGATCCTAGAGATCAAAGGGAACATAGAGGACCTAATCAGCAGATTAGACCACCTCTCCAAGAGAATTATGTTGATGATGGGGAGGAAGTAATTGAGGAGTTTGATGACACTCATATAAACCTAATGGGTGATCATGATCACGATCATGGATCCATTTTTCTCACCCAGGAAGAGCATGAAATATTTCTACTTTCACAAACAGAGGTAAATGAAGAAGCTGAGAAAGCATAACAATAAGCCTTTGAGAATGCTATAATGGAGGTTCACAGGAAGTACAACCTGAGGAGCAAGAAGGAAAACGAGAACTCTCTGAAGAAGGCTGCTGAAACCAAGAAAACCTCAGAAAAACCTCCCAAGAAAGTCACTGGGTGAAATAATGTTGAATCTCCTGCACAAAAAACTCTAGAAATTCTTAAAAGAGCAAGTCGAACTGAACATTCATCAATCATTCAAACAAGTACACCTAGCCATAGAGCTTCTACAAATAAATCAGAAGTACAAACCTTAAACAAAACCACTTCTCCTTTCAGCCTTGAAGGGGAACTAGCTAAACTAAAGATAACCATCCCCCACTCCGAGATGATGAACAAGAATGCTTACAGGTCTCAGGTGATAAAATATTTAAGAATCGAACCCAAGATAGGTACCAAAGCTTTGAATGTTGGATCTGTACATCATTCTAACACAGTAAACCTTGTCGATGATCAACCTGAGCTCCTGTTTGGTCCTGATGTTGACGGTCAAACTGATAATGGTGTTGTGGCCCCTTTTTACATTAGCCTAAACATCCATGATTTGATATTATACAACGCTATGCTATATTCTGGTGCCTCCCACAACCTAATGCCCAAAGCTGTGATGGAAAATTTAAGACTCGAGGTCACCAGACCCTACAAAGATTTGCATTCTTTCAACTCCAGCAAATTCAAATGTATAGGCCTGATTAAAGACTTGTGCATCACCTTAGCTCAATTCCCAACAAAAAGTATGGTGATGGACATCATCATTGCATATATTCCCCCCAAGTATGGTATGTTGCTATCAAGGTCTTGGGGAGCTAAATTGAGAGGAACCCTGCAGCTATATATGTATTACGCCACCATTCCAGTTTTCGGACAATGGAGAAGACTGTACAGAGAAACATTGATGAAGTATATGGTCAGTAGCCAGGAAAATCCACACAATTCCCCACTATACTCTGCACACTTTGATCTGGAATCTTTTATTCTATACAACGATGGTGACTTTGAAGAACAAATCGCAGAACTGAAAGATGATACACCTGATTCGAAGGATGATAAAACAATTGTCGAAGTAAGAAATCCCATGACTGAATAGAATGAGGAGTTGCCAACAGATTTCTGGAGCATGGACTTTGATGGTGCTGTGATTAAAGAAGGAGCTGGAGCCAGAGTTTGGTTGCATAACCACAAGTCAAAGTACTCTGAGGATCATTCCTACAAACTAAACTTCCAATGTACTAACAACATAGTCGAGTACGAGGCTTTGATGCCTGGCCTGAAATTATTGAAGAAAGTTGGTGCCAAGAAGATAATGGCAAGGGGTGATTCTGAATTGATTATCAAGAAAAACAAAGGAAACTATGCAGCAAAAAACCCCAGACTTAGATCCTATAGGAGTGTTGTTTTAGATGCTCTTTAATGCTTTACTGAGATTGACTTGCAGGTAATGCCTAGGGGACAAAATATACTTGCAAATGGGCTGGCTACATTGACAACTACCTATAAAATTCCTTTCCGTCCCACACGCAAGTACACAGTGGAGGTGAAGTGCAGACCAACCATTCCTGACAACATCAGATATTGGCAAGTATTTGGAAATGACGATTAGATCAAAGATTTTCTACAATGTAAGAATGATTGTGAATGTACAAACATAGATTTAGAAAATGACGATGAATTTGTAAATAAAGTTGTTTTTTAGAATGGTAGTGTAAATAAAATAGATGTTAAAGAATTTAATGAAAATTATGTAGATTCTGATATTCTGCAGTTGAAAAAAAATGTGCTACCTAGAGGTTTAGTTCCAAGACTTGTTTGATTTTAATCACGTTGCCAAAAATCCAAAAATTGAAGCTAGTGGTAAGGAGGTCGAAGAATGAAACATAGGAACAAAAGAAAAACCCAGGATGATAAAACTGTCTAAATCTCTGCCACCAGAGAAAAAAAGAAAATACATTGAACTTTTTAAGGAATATATAGATGTTTTTGCCTAGGGCTGTGAGGACTTAAAATCCTATGACACAAGTATCATACAACATCAGATTCACATAAAAGAAGAACACAAACCTTTCAGACAAAAACTTAGGAGAATTAATCCCAAGTTGCTTCCCTTGATAGAGAAAGAAATCAAAAATATGTATGCTGCAAAGGTTATAGTCCCCTTGAGATTTTCCAAATGGGTTTCTAACCCAGTTCCTACCAGGACAAAACTGGTGAGATCAGACTTTGCATAGATTTTAGAAATCTGAATAAAGTCTCCCTCAAAGACAATTACCCTTTGCCCAAAATGGACCACATTTTACAAAAGGTGGTTGGATCCAACAGCATCTCCTTATTAGATGATTTCTCTGGTTACAACCAAGTTATGGTCCATCCAAAAGATCAAGAGAAGACATCTTTTACCACACCCTGGGGAACCTTCATGTATGTGAAGATGCCTTTTGGTCTGATGAACGTTGGGGCTACATTTCAAAGAGCAATGGACATTGCTTTTGTGGACAAGACTGGGAGATTTACAGACATTTATCTGGATGATGTGACTATTTACTCCAAACCTGACAAGGAACACTTGCTCCACCTCATATGTGTGTTTGAGAAGTGTAGGAAATTTGGGATTTCATTTAATCCTAAGAAAAACCTTTTCGGGTTAGAGGAAGGTAAACTACTGGGACACATAATCTCAAAAGACAGAATTAAAATATATCCCAACAAGATAGAAGCCATCTAGAAGGTGGAACACCCTAGGAATATCAAAGAACTACAATCTTTCATTGGAAAAATAAATTTCCTTAGAAGATTCATACCAAACTTGGTCGAACTTCTCAGGAATATCACTAATATGTTGAAAAAGACACAAAAATCAAATGGAACGTCGAGTCCAAACAATCATTCGAGCAGGTGAAACATGCTCTCACCCAAGCCCCAGTTCTGATTAGCCTAGATTATACCAAAGACTTTCTTCTTTTCTCCTTCACATCTGAACACACCATAGAAGTTGTGCTATTGTAGAAAAATAGTGAAGGGTACGAACAACCCATAGTGTTTTTCAGCAAATCTTTGAGAGATGTTGCTTTGAACTATAACATAATGGAGAAATAGGTCTTCACTCTGGTGAAATCCATAAAGGACTTTAGAGTCAATATTCTCCATTCTCACATGATTGCATACGCCCCAAACACAGTGGTTAAGGATATCCTGACCTAGGATAATCCGGATGGTAGAAGAGGAAAATAGATTGTGATTATTCTAGAGTATGACATTGAAATAAAACCTACTAAATTGATCAARGGACRGGGTTTGGCCAAACTAATGGYTGAGTCTAATTTTCATGCTTTGGATATTAATGTTTTGGCAGTAGCATACGGACTGAAAGAGTAGGGGACTCCAAACATAAAAGAGGTATTCTTAAACTCCCCTTGGTACGTAGACCTCATTTTTGTACTCCAAAATTTACAAGCTCCTCCAGGTTTGACTAAGACCAAAGCTAGATTTGTTAAACTGAAAGCATTGAAATTTTGTATTTTAGAAAGCAATCTCTATTGGAAAGATCCTGGTGGTTGTTGGGTATGTGTTATATTCTTTGCATGTGTTTGTGTGGGCGCGTCAAATATGGCAACTGCGTTTGACGATCCCTCATACTAGTGCTTTGTTCGTGTTGTGTGCATCGTGCGCTTTAATAGGGGGGTCCTAGGGGGGGTGGCAGGTATGCCCCCCCCCCCCTAGTTATGTGCAGCATTCGGCAATGGGCGGTAGCCCAGGGAAGCGGCCCAAAAATTTTGTTTGGGCGGTTTTTGCTATTTTTAACAGTTTTGTAAATTAATCCCAGATTAAGGGATTAGGGTTTTTGTATCTACTAGATATACCTAAAAACATTGTATATATATTGTATAGTGATTGGTGAAATTTGATATAATGAATATAAGAAAGGTTTTCTCGGTTGAGGGTTTCCAGTATAAATATCTGTGTACTATGTGAATGAGCCATTGATTAATTTATGTTTTGTTGAAGAATATATATGCATTGCTTTACTTCATAGGTTTAAAACTTACATGTGGTATCAGAGCTCGTTTTTGGCTTCAGAGGGACACCTTTGTTGTTGAGGGTTTGGCTCAGTCTTGATAGATCAAGTTTATCTTGGGTATGTGATAAACCTGGGTTTACTGGGAGATTTTGCAGTGGTGATTTGAGTGCAGAAAGAGGAATGGAAAGCTCTTCTAAAATCGAGATAGAGAAGTTCAATGGTAAAAACTTTGAGCTATGGAAGTTGAAGATGGAGGACCTTCTTGTAGACAAAGAACAATGGATCGTTGTGGATCCTGGTACAAAGCCTACTAGTACACCGTCTACTAGCACACAGGCTACTAGTACACAACCTACCAGTACACAAACTACTCGTACACCAGCTACTGGTATGTCAAAGGAAGATTGGGAGAAGTTTGACATAAGAGAAAGGAGTACTATTTGACTCTACTTGGCAGATTCAGTTTTGTTGAATGTCTCAAGAGAATCTACAGCCAAGAAACTATGGGATAAGTTGGGGAATTTGTATCAATCAAAGTCCCTGGTAAACAAGTTGTTTCTTTGAAAGAAGTTGTATCATATTAGGATGGAAGATGGAGATTCTGTGAGAGAACATCTAAATTCCTTTAATACTCTAGTAAGTCAACTTGTCTATGTTAATATTACGATTGCAGAAGAAGATAAGTATATTACTTTGTTATGTTCTTTGCCAGACTCTTGGGATAATTTGGTTGTAGAAATTGGTAGTACCACTCAATCTACATTGAAGTATGAGGATGTAGTTTCATCCTTGTTATCTGAAGAGATGAGGTGAAAAAGCATGGATGGTCACAACACAGATGCTTTGTTTATAAGAGGGCATACCCAAGAAAGGAACCCCGGTAAGCCTTCGGGGTGGAGATCTAAATCTACAGGTAGATATAAGTCTCCAAGAAAATATTTGAGGAAATGGTGGAAGTGTGGTAAAACAGGGCATTAGAAGAAAGATTGCAAGTCTAAGAAGGTTGAAAAACCAAAGGGATTTGATAGTACCTCTTCCACAGAGGTGAAACCTCCACTGAAGAAGGAGGTGATATTTACCTGGCATCTACAAGTACACATGGATACCATGATGTATGGTTGATCAAATCAGGTGTGTCATACGATATGACTCCTCACAGAGAGTGGTTCTCTGAATATGAAAAATATGATGGTAGTGATGTATTCCTAGGAGATGACTCAACAAAAAATCTCTTGGGATGAGGAAGGGTTAAGTTGCTGCTAAAATATGGAAGGATCAAAACTCTTCCTGGGGTTCTACACATTCCAAAACTAGCCAGGAGACTAATATCTGTAAGCAATATGGATGATGCAGGATTGGATACTGTATTTGGAAAGAACACTTGCAAGATGGTACAAGGAGCAATGGTGTTGATGAGGGGAGTTCGGAGTGGAACTCTGTACAAGTTTTTGGGAAGCACTTATACTAATGGGTGTAACAATTCTAGTGTCCTTGAGCAGACAAATAAAGAAGACAATACTAATATCGTCCCTAAAACAAATACCATGTTGTGGAATCAAAGACTAGGACATGTTGGAGAAAAAGGCCTTCGAACACTACACGGTAAAGGTATGGTTGAAGGTATGTCTAATTTCACTCTGGATTTTGATTTCTGTGAACATTGCATATATGGTAAACAGAATCGAGTAAGATTCCCATCTTGTGCTACAAGAGCAAAGGGGATCTTAGAGTTGATACACAGTGATGTGTTTGGACCTGTTCATGTTCCATCCCTAGGTAAATCTATGTATTATGTTTCATTCATAGATGATTTTTCAAGGAACACATGGATTTATTTTCTTAGAAAGAAATCTGAGGTATTTGATAAATTTAAAGATTTTAAGGCTCTGGCAGAAAATCAAATAGAGAAGAAAATAAAGGTATTGAGAACAAATAATGGTGGAGAATTCTGCAGAAATGAATTCGAAGAATTCTGTAAGAAGTGTGGTATAGCAAGGCAGAAGACTACTCCATACACTCCTCAACAAAATGGAGTTTTAGAAAGGATGAATAGGACACTAATGGAAAAAGCAAGGAGCATGCTCAGCGATGTCGAGTTAGGACAAGAATTTTGGGTAGAGGCAGTGGGTACAACATGTTACCTGGTCAATCGATCGCCTTCATCAGCGTTGGAAGATAAAACTCCACACGAGGTATGGTCTGGAAAGAAACCCTCTCTTCAACATCTTAAAGTTTTTGGTTGTGATGCTTATGTACATGTTCCAAAGGAAAATAGGAGTAAGCTGGATAAAAAGGCTAAAAAGTGTATCTTTATTGGTTATAAAGATGGTGTGAAAGGTTATAAATTTTGGAACCCATAAACCAAGAAGATTGTTTACAGTCAAGATGTTGTGTTCAGAGAGGTAAAAGATGTGTCCAAACAAGAATTCCTACCAACGCAAGATGAACCTAATAAAATAGGGCTTAAGTTGGATGATGCAAAATCTGAATCATCAGAAGAAGAGGAAGCAGAAGAAGAAGAAGAAGAAGAAGAACCTCATACCCCAGTATTGAGGAGATCAGTGAGAGATAGAAGGAAACCAGAAAGGTATAGTCCACCTGATTTTCATTCCAATTTTGCTTTATCTATTACTGATGATGATCCCAGAACTATCAGGGAAGTAGTGAATTCAGAGGATAGTAAACTATGGAAGTAGGCCATGGTTGAAGAAATGGATGCCTTGGATAAGAATGAGGTATGGGATATAGTTGAGTTTCCAGCTGGAAGAAAATATGTTGGTAGAAAATGGTTGTTTAAGAAGAAGTTTAATGCACAAGGTAAAGTGGAGAAATACAAAGCTTGGTTAGTAGCAAAAGGTTATTCCCGGGTAGAGGGAATTGACTTTGGTGAGATTTTTTCTCCTGCTACTAAGTTAACTTCTATTAGATTTCTTTTATCTATTGCTGCTACTTTTGATCTTGAAGTGGAACAAATGGATGTGAAGACAACATTCCTACATGGGGATTTGGAAGAAGAAATCTACATGAAGCAACCAGAAGGCTTTGTAGTGAAGGGAAAGAAAGAGTTGGTATGTAAGCTAAAGAAGTCACTATATGGTCTAAAGCAATCACCTAGGATGTGGTACCAAATGTTTGACAAATACATCCTTGGATTGGGATTTGTAAGAAGCAGGGTTGATCCCTATGTATATTCCAAGCAGGTTGGTAATCACTTCTTTTATGTAGTGTTGTATGTTGGTGACATGTTACTGGTAGGAAATAACATGGATGTTATCAAGGAGGTGAAATCGTAGCTATCCTCCAAATTTGACATGAAGGATCTCAGTGCTGCTAACTTCATTCTGGGAATGGAGATTAAAAGAGATCGTGCAAACATGAAACTCTAGTTGAATCAGAGAAAATATGTTGAGACGATATTGCAGAGGTTTAATATGCATGGAAGTAAACCGTTCAAGGTTCCTATACCTATAGGTGTAAAGTTATCTACAAATCAGTGTCCCAAGACATAGGAAAAAGAAGCGGACATGTCACATGTTCCGTATGCCAGTGCAGTTGGCAGTTTGATGTATGCAATGGTTTGTACTAGACCGGACATTGCACATGTAGTGGGAGTTTTGAGCAGGTATATGTCAAAACTAGGGAAGGAGCATTGGACAGCAGTAAAGAGGGTCTTCAGGTATCTTCGTGGCACTACCAGTTATGAATTGTGCTACCAAGGAAGACCAGGATTAGATAGAATGTTGGACATACATGGCTTTGTTGATGCAGACTGGGTTGGAGATCTGGATCATAGAAGATCTACTAGTGGGTATGTGTTTAACCTATTTGGAGGAGCAATCAGTTGGATGAGCAAAAGACAGGTTGTAGTGGCACTCTCAACTACAGAAGCTAAATACATGGCAGCCACTCATGCAAGCAAGGAAGCAGTATGGTTACACAGATTGTGTTYAGGTATTGGGTTGGTACAACAAGCAGTGAGATTAGATTGTGGCAGTCARAGTGCAATCTTCCTGGCAAAGAACCTAGCTTATCATTTGAAGACAAAGAATATTGATGTTTAGTATCACTTTGTGAGAGACATGGTTGAGGAAAAGAAGGTGTTGCTGGAAAAGGTTGACACTTTGAAKAATGTTGCAGATTCATTGACAAAGTCTATGAGCATAGAAAATTTCTCCTGGTGTAGAGTAACAATGGGCATTGTTGCCCTGGATTATTGATTATATAATACCCTGGACCCCTGGATGCAAAGAAAACAACAAGTGGGAGAATGTTGGGTATGTGTTATATTCTTTGCATGTCTGTGTGTGGGCGCATCAGATATGACAACTACTTCTGACGATCCCTCGTACTAGTGTTTTGTTAGTGTCATGTGCATCGAGCGCTTTCCCCAGGGGGTCCCACGGGGGGGTAGGTATGACCCCCCCAGTTACGCACAATGTTCAGCAACGGGCGGTAGCCCGGGGCCGACGGGGTTTGGGGCAACTTCCTGAAATTTGTTTTTGGGCGATTTTTGTTATTTTTAGCGGATTTTGCTATTTTTAGCAGTTTTGTAAATTAATACCGGATTAAGGGATTAGGGTTTTGGTATCTACGGAATAACTAAAAAAATTGTATATATATTGTATAGTGAATGGTGAAATTTGATATAATGAATATAAGAAAGGTTTTCCCGGTTGAGGGTTTCCAGTATAAATCTCTATGTCCTATGTGAATGAGCCATTGATTAATTTATGTTTTTCTTAAGAATATATATGCATTGCTTTACTTCACAGGTTTAAAACTTACAATGGTATCTTGCTTAATTTCCTGTTAAAAGACAAAGATGACAAATTTCTTCAAGATTTCCATGCAGGAGACTATGGTGGGCACCTGAGCTGGAAGACCACCGCCATCAAAATTCTGAGAGCTGGTTTTTACTGGCCTACTATGTTCATTGACGTCCACCAAAAGGTTACTTCTTGCCACAAGTGCCATATTTTTGAAGGTAATAGGAAGCTTCTGCCATTCCCTATGAAACCCATTTATGTTGAATCTCCTTTCCAACAATGGGGTCTAGACTTCATTGGTGAAATACATCCACCCTCCTCGAGCCAGCACAAGTGGATCATCATGGCCATAGACTACTTCACCAAGTGGATCGAGGTTGTACCATGCAGGAAATATATTGACTCTGTCATCATCAATCTTTTAGAAACTAACATTTTGTCTCGTTTTGGATGCCCCAGAAAAGTCATAGCTAACAATGCAGTGGCTTTTAGATCCAAAAGACTCATAGATTTTTGTAATCAATATCATATTATTCTGGGACACTCAATGGCTTACTATCCACAAGGAAATGGGCTAGCTAAGTCTTATAACAAAAGCATGGTGAGCATTCTCAGAAAGACACTACAAGAAAACAAAAAATCATGGCATACTAAGTTGGTTTTCGCACTCTGGGCTGATAGAATAAGCACCAAAAGAGTGATTGGTATGTCTCCATACCAGTTGGTGTATGGTACCGAGGTAGTTTTTCCCCTTTCATTAGGAGTTCCGATAATGAAAGTATTGCAGGAAACACAAGAAGAACCAAATGATGTCCAACGAAGGATAAATCAAATAATCCACCTAATGCAATCCAAAGAAGAATTTTACAACAGAACTCAAGTGATCTAGGAAAATGTAAAAAAGATTTATGACAAGAGAACCAAAGAGGATAACTTTGAATTGGGTGATCTAGTTTTGAGATGGGACTCTAGAAATGAAGATAAAGGTAAACATGGAAAGTTCAATAGCTTGTGGAAGGGTTCTTACACCATTCAGGCCTTTAGAGGAAATAATGTTTTTCTACTTGCTAATAGTGATGGATTAAACCTACCAGGGAGACCTGTAACTGGCAAGATGTTGAAGAATTACTTGCCACCTCAGTAGAAAGATCACCATTCCCTTTCATTGTATATATTGTTTCTTTTACAAGTATTTTGTGTGTAGGTTCTTTTGTTCAGGTGTTTGAAGCTAGCAGAGAAGGCCCTAAGACACTGAATAATGTCATCAAAATTTTCAAAATAAAGCAAGTCAGATAACAGAAGAAGCTCTAGAAGAAACTTTTTCAATACAACAAGAAACAAGATTCTTGGCATCTCACAAGGAGGATACTATCCCCAGGTGGAGACACTGGCATAACCCTATAATTTATAGGATCAATTTTTTATTTTAATTTTGTTCCTTTAGTGTTGTTGACTTGCAGATATTGCTGCATTCTACAAAAGAAAAGAAAATTAANAAAAAAAAAAAAAAAAAGGAGAAAAACAAAAAGAGGGCATAAAAGAAAAAGGATAAAGCCCCATGAATTGATAATGACTTGATCCATACAGTGTAAACATGGCCAAGTCTTTTAAATTTAAGTATTTAGGATTAGTGCATAAGCTTGACTACACTGTCTAATCTTAGCCAAGTAAATTAGGTTAGCTAGTGAATAAATTTGATCAAACAGTCTAATATTGGTCAAATAACCCCATGGTAGAGTATTTTCTTAGCCCAATAGTTTAATCTAGGCTAAAGGTGCAAAGGAGTAGGTTAGAACATAGGTTAGTTAGTTTCTTTTCAATAAAATGTGTAAGATGATCATTGAAAAATGTAGGATTTTGATGGTGAAATGTTTTTTCTAACCCCGTGGTAACAAAATAAAGGGGGGCAATGCGAAAAACCCATAAAAAGTTCATTAAGCCTAAGTTTGGCCTTATATATTGAAACGTGCCCCATATATTAAAGATCGAGCCTAGATCTACGACTAAGCTATTGGTGCCCAGATCTATGGTTCAGATGAGTTTTCGGACCCTCCCAACCGTTCGACCTTTAATGGGGGGGAGGTGATTAAAGCATGCGCTCAGATCTACGGTCATCCCATCAGCACACAAATGGATGGTCCACAAGAGATTTTGAACCCCCCCCGACCGTTCCACCTTTAATGGTAGGGGGGGTCCAACATGATGGTTAAAAAATGCACCTAAAACAACGACCAATCTAGCTTTGCTCAAATCAACAGTCAGCAAGGGATCCCGGACCCCCCCCAATCTTTCTACCTTTAATAGCGGGAGGTGCGGGGGGGGGTCCGAAATGAAGCACCGTCCAGGCGGGCCCATCCCTACATGGCATCATCTCATTGCATCTTACCTCCCCTCTCTAAACATTTACCTCCTATCATTTTTCCAACTCACCACCGTCATCCAAAGATGTCACATCCCAAAACCACCCTTTGCAAGTTCCATTTCATGATCCCGTCAGCATGTCCCATCCATCTAACCATTATGGGTCATATCTTTTCATTCATCCCCCAATCACCATTATGCACGTCAACTAGATACACATATTAGACGTCTTTCACCCTTCCCTCTCATGATCTAAAGGACTTTTTAACCATTTATTACTAGCCACATACCCGTTGTTCACCTAATCTATCCTTTTTTCGCCCAACGAACACCCCTTCACTAAATTCCCACCCTGTTTCGGTCATTCGCATTGCACTCACACTCCATGCCTATCATAGACTCATTCTCCTTCACCTATGCAACATGTCATCCAGCCTTAGCTTTCACCTACTAATGTGTGCTCCATGTGCAAGTACTGGTGGAAATCAATGGCGTCCAAAAGTAAAAAGTCAAATGTGGAGGAAAATCTTTTTCTCCCACCTCCTGTCAATCTCAACCGGATCCTATTAGTAGACAAAGACTATTTAATCTCAGAAAGCATGTCTAAATTCAACTTCACTGAGCTACAATCGTGGTTTAAAAACACCTTCATCGATTAGAGCGATGAAATTGGGTGTTTGCAATCAAGTCTCCCTCTGTATATTTTTCCCCAAGTCTATCACTTTCTCGAATTCACTTTTAAATGCCAATCGCACTACCTCCTGGATCAGAGAGCCATAGTATCTTCATCTGGAGATACCTTTTTCCTTATGACACCCGAGGACATCGATCAAATGATGTAGGTACCAAGAGTCGAACCCCATTCTCCCCTGACAATTGAAATTCTGACAAAAATGTATCAGAACCTGTCTTTTCCCCAGAGAGCACAAATCTTTGAGTTGTTCCTCCCACAAGATGCCCAACTCCCTAAGAAGAATCCTCCCTATCATTCCTCCATATTTTCCTAAAAGGGAAATCAGATTATCTTGACACTATGTTGTTTTCTCGGTTACTTCTCAAATTATTGACGGATGAGCCTATCCTAGGTTTCCTGTCCATTTTCTCCGCTGAAGAGAAAGTTTCCATCCAGTTTGATTACAGTGGTTTTTTGGCAGAGAACCTGCACGAGCAACTTGAAAATTTCCCTACAGAAGGCATGTTCCAGTATTCTTCAATACTGGCCTACATGTTTATTTTCTATCAAGTAGACAAATTCCCCTTTCTCATGCAGAAAATGGATAGGGACGGAAAACCACAAGCAGTAACTCTATGGACGTCGCTGCTCAGAAGAAACTCCACTGAGTTCATTTTCAAACAATTCATCGAGTTGTTTTATCACCCAATGGTGGGCATGCTCAGTGGAAGACCAGAACCGAGGATAAACGAGGAGATCCAAAGAGTTATGTACCTTTCGGATCTTGCAAAGACTGGGGGCTAGTTCCTATACAAGAATCACATGGAGATCAGAAAGTATGGGTGTGAACTAGCTCTGTACAAATTGCCCAAGTATGTGCCTGTTCGAATATTTGCACTGGAGTATATTTGTCAGATGATAAATTCAGATGAAATTTATTTTGTGTCTCTAAAGAAAGAAAAAGCAGATGAGGATTAAAGGGAAAATAGGATTGCTCATCTGCAACAGTCGAACTGATGGGGAAGAGGCAAACAAACTACTAAAGGAAATGAAATTCAGCACCAGTTTTATTTGGCATTATGATCCAAGTGGGATCATTGCAGCGATGAGAACCAAAAACAAAATTTCACCTTATGCTCACACCCTCAAACCAGAAATTGAAAAGTATGTGAACCAGACAGAGTGGGTGGAAAATAATTTGGTAGATACTGAACAACAGGAAGCTCCTTTAGTTTATTTTTCACAGACTACCACTCCACAGATACCAAAGGAAAAAATGCCAAGAAAGGATACCTCTCCTTCAATCACTGAGGTATCAACATAATATTTTCAGGTATACAACAAAAGACCCAAAACCACTCATGCTATTCACAAGTCTGGTGAGGAAGAGCCTTACTCTACCAAAGTGTTTGAGGGAAAACATTAGGTGGTGTCCACTCCTTCTTCAAAGAAGAAAACAGATATAGATGTGACCAACCAAACATCACAAGGATCTGTACCCCTGAGCATTTTCAAAAAATATGGCATGATTAAAAACAAGAACCAGATGTTGACCAACAACACTTATGCTCAGTTCTGGAAGAAAACCTCCACAACACAACACAGACTGTTGTCAACTTTTCACACAGATAAAGGGAGAATGGATCTAGCATTTCTACAAGCACAGGTGCCTCAACCCAAAGAGATCATTGACTACAAAAGGTCAACTATTGTTTTTGACACCAAACAAGTCCATTCGACTGATCAGATGGATTTGCATAGATAGACTGGAAAAATTATTTTCTCCACCTTGGAACATGCTTCCTCTACAGTAGCGAAGTTACAAATATCTCTAAACAAGGTTCAGACCCAATTGAAGTTGGAAAAGTTATCCTCTTTTGCAAAGGATAACAGAATAAAATAATTAGAGAAGTTGGTGTTCAAGATTGGGTACGATCCTTCAAATGTAAAGGTAGCAGAGGAGATGATAAAGAAAAAGAATGATGACATTGCATCTCTGAGAAAAAAGATGAAATTGCCACCAACAGAGGATTCACAAGTTAAAGAAATAGCTGAGGAAAAAGATGAGAAAGAGGAATTGTTGAAGCTAATCATGCAGAAGAATGCACAGATAAAGGATATGGAGGCAGAATTGGAAAGGTTAGTGAAAGAGAAGGAGAAATCAACCCCGATGTAATTTATTCCATTGAGTGTAGTTCCCCTTGCAGAAGTCAGTATAGTAGTTGTGCCAACGACCACTACAGCAGAAATTCCATCGGCAACACCATTGATAGCAATGGAAAATACTATGGAGCTAGCAAAGTCCATGGAGGAGATGACTCTACAAAGAACAGAGATCAATAGGCTGAAAATGGAGGCTGAAAGTCTCTAGGAACTCAAGTCTTCCTTCCAAAAAAGATACAATGTTGAGAGACAAACATCGGAGAATCTTAAGTAGGAAATGCAACAGCTCCAGAAACAAGCAGTGGAAGGAAAGACATTATCAGAGGCTAAGGAAAATATCTGGACAGACATCTCCAATTCCATAAATGAGATTTGGCCCATGGTGCAAATCATGTTTGAACAGCATGATCTGGTGCTAAAGAGCAGGCAAACCATTGACCGTATAAGAAGAGAACTAGATGAAATTCCCTCGGCAGCTAACGAGATCATCAAGTTTCTGAATTCAAAAACCAAGGAATAGCTTGAAGAATTGAAAGTTGAAGACAGAACAGAGACTATCCTTGAAGTAAAAAGAGTGTTGACTAAAAGAGGATTAATGTTGCAGTTGCAGGAGAAATCTCAGAACATGGACATTGGAGTTCAGATATTTTTTAACAATCTTGAAGCCTTACAGAAAAAGGGCCTTCCTAGCCTACTTGTCCTAAATGATAAATTGATGAATTTATCTGATTATAAGCAAAAGATTTCCACCATGGCAAAAGACAGTTCCAAGTTTTCAGGGATATAGGGCAGCATCACGGGCAAAGCGTTGTTGGACACTTTGCAGCCTGACCTCAGCATATAGCATGAAATCAAGTACATTTTCCTCACCAGGCCGACTTTTTCTAAGTACACCGAGATGGATGAAATCTACTGCCATGTATTGAAAGTTACCATTCCAAGCACACAAAGATGGGATGAGTTGTGAGAATTCATTGAGTAAAGGTAGAGGTCTCATCCAACTCAGCATCCAGCGTAGTCAAAGCCATCTGAATGACTCACCAACAGTCTTCCCCAAAATCAACATGAGAGATTTGACACAACATCATCAATTACTATATTTCTGCATCTTGTTAGTTAGTTAGTTAGATTCAGGGTCTGCCACGTCCTGATCTTTAATGACAGGGTCATTTGTAACTCTGATTCTAAATATTTCAAACTTAGAAGTAATGAGGGTTGATCTTTATGCCCAAGCAAGCTATAATCGTTGTAATTGGTATCAAGAGGTAAAGAAAAACCCTCTCCAGATCCTGTCAAAGTATGAGAACGTCAGACAGAATCAAGGAGAGACATTGCAGGATTACAACACTCGTTTCAACAATTTATACAATGCAATCCCCGCTACCATCAAACCACCACAAGGTTTGGCTTTATTAAAATTCCCTGATGGTTTTGACGCTAACATGTCATATCATTTGAGGGAAACAAACACAACAACTCTAGAAGACATGCAAAGAAGTGTCATGAGTGTGGAAGAAAATCTTTTGGCTAGAAGGGCCAGGCAGAGAACAAAAAAGAGGGTCACCATCAAAGAAGAAACTTCTACTTCCTCATCTAATGCCAAATAAGATTTTCTCACCAGAGCTATGGAGAAAATGATGGAGAGACTCACCATAACTGACAAAAACCCACCTAGGGAGAACCAAGCTATCCCTCAGATTAGAAACCCAAACTTCAAAATAAATCCACCTCAAATCAAGCAGAGAGATCCTAGAGATCAAAGGGAACAGAGAGGACCTGATCARCAGATTAGACCACCTCTCCAGCAGAATTATGCCAATGATGGGGAGGAAGTAATTGAGGAGTTTGATGACACTCATATAAACCTAATGGGTGATCATGATCATGATCATGGATCCATTTTTCTCACCTAGGAAGAGCACRAAATMTTTCTCCTTTCACAAACATAGGTAAATGAAGAAGMTGAGAATGCAGAACAGAAATCCTTTGAGAATGCTATAATGGAGATTCACAGGCAGTATAACCTGAGGAGAAAGAAGGAAAATGAGAACTCTCCAAAGAAGTCTTCTAAAACCAAGAAAACATCAGAAAACCCTCCCAAGAAAGTCCCTGGGCAAAATAATGTTGAACCTTCTGGGCAAAAAACTCTAGAAATTCTTAAAAGAGAAAGTCGGACTAAAGATTCATCAATCATTCAAACAAGTACACCTAGACATAGAGCTTCTACTGATAAATCATAAGTACAAACCTTAAACAAAACCACTGCTCCTTTCAGCCTTAAAGGGGAACTAGCTAAACTGAAGATTCGCATCCCCCTCTCCGAGATGATGAACAAGAACGCTTATAGGTATCAGGTGATAATAGATTTAAGCATCGAACCTGAAATAGGTACCAAATCTTTGAATGTTGGATCTGTACATCACTCTAACACGGTAAACCTTGTCGATGATCAACCTGAGCTCCTGTTTGGTCCTGAAGTTGATGATCAAACTGATAATGGCGTTGTGGCCCCTTTTTACATCACCCTAAACATCCATGATTTGATATTACACAACGTTATGATGGATTCCAGTGCCTCCCACAAACTAATGCCCAAAGTCATGATGGAAAAGTTGGGACTTGAGGTCACCAGACCCTACAAAGATTTGCATTCTTTGGACTCCAACAAAGTCAAATTTATAGGCCTGATTAAAGACTTGTGCATCACCTTGTCTCAAATCCCAGCAAAAAGAATGATGATGGACATCGTCGTTGCAGATATTCCCCCCAAGTATGGTATGTTGCTATCAAGGTCTTGGGGATCTAAATTGACAAGAACCCTGCAACTAGATATCTCTTACGCCACCATTCTGGTTTTCGAACAATAGAGAAGACTGTACAGGGAAACACTGATGAAGTATATGGTCACCAGCCAGGAAAAGCCACACAATCACCCACTATACTCCGCACACTCTAATCTAGACTCTTTTATTCTATACATTGATTGTGACTTTGAAGAACAAATTGCACAACTGGAAGATGATACACGTGATCTGAAGGATGATAAAGCAGTTGTCGAAGTAATAAATCCCATGATTGAAGAGAATGAGGAGTTGCCAGCAGATTTTTGGAGCATGGACTTTGATGGTCATGTGAGTAAAGAAGGAGATGGAGCCGGAGTTTGGTTGCATAACCGCAGCTTAAAGTACTTTGAGAATCATTCCTACAAACTAAACTTCCAATGTACTAACAACATAGCCGAGTACGAGGCTTTGATGCTTAGCCTGAAATTATTGAAGAAAGTTGGTGCCAAGCAGATAATGGTAAGGGGTGATTCTGAATTGATTATCAAGAAAATCAAAGGCGAGTATGCAGCAAAAAACCTGACTTAGATCCTATAGGAATGTTTTTTTAGATGCTCTTCAATGCTTTACTGAGATTGACTTACAGGTAATGCCTAGGGGACAAAATATACTTGCAGATGGGCTGGCTACATCGGAAACTACCTGTAAAATTCCTTCTTGTCCCACTCACAAGTACACAGTGGAGGTGAAGTGCAGACCAACCATTTCTGACAACATCAGATGTTGGCAGGTATTTGGAAATGACGATCAGATCGAAGATTTTCTACAATGTAAGAATGATTTTGAATGTACAAACATAGATTTAGAAAATGACGTTGAATTTGTAAATAAAGATGTTTTTGAGAATGGTAGTGTAAATAAAATAGATGCTGAAGAATTTAATGAAAATGATGTAGATTCTGATATTCTGCAGTTGAAAATTAATGTGCTACCTAGAGGTTTAGTTCCATTGGAAGACTTGTTTGATTTTCATGACGTTGCCAAAAAAACAAAAATTGAATCTAGTGGTAAGGAGGTCGAAGAATGCAACATAGGAATAGAAGAAAAACCCAAGATGATAAAACTGTCTAAATCTCTGCCACCGGAGAAAAAAAGAAAATACATTGAAATTTTTAAGGAATATATAGATGTTTTTGCCTGGGGATATGAGGACTTAAAATCCTATGACACAAGCATCATACAACATCAGATTCCCATAAAAGAAGAACACAAACCTTTTAGACAGAAACTTAGGAGAATTAATCCCAAGTTGCTTCCCCTAATAGAGAAAGAAATCAAAAAGATGTATGATGCAAATATTATAGTCCCCTTGAGATTTTCCAAATGGGTTTCTAACCTAGTTCCTACCAGGAAGAAAACTAGCGAAATCGCACTTTGCATAGATTTCAGAAATTTGAACAAAGTCTCCCTCAAAGACAATTACCCTTTTCCCAAAATGGACCACATTTTACAAAAGGTGGCTGGATCCAGCAGGATCTCCTTATTGTATGGTTTCTCTGGTTACAACCAAGTTCTAGTCCATCCAGAAGATCAAGAGAAGACAAATTTTACCACACCCTGGGGAACCTTCATGTATGTGAAGATGCCTTTCTGTTTGATGAACGTTGGGGCTACTTTTCAAAGAGCAATGGACATTGCTTTTGTGGACAAGACTGGGAGATTTATAGTCATTTATCTGGATGATGTGATTGTTTACTCCAAATCTAACCAGGGACACTTGCTCCACCTTAGACGTGTGTTTGAGAAGTGCAGGAAATTTGGGATTTCATTGAATCCTAAGAAAAACCTTTTCGGGTTAGAGGAAGGTAAACTATTGGGACACATAATCTCAAAATACGGAATAAAAATAGATCCCAACAGGATAGAATCCATCTGGAAGGTGGAACACCCTAGGCATATCAAAGAACTGCAATCTTTCATTG
>ML822117.1:140969-152013 GCA_009831015.1 Picea engelmannii | reverse complement strand
ATTTATGACAAAAGAACCAAAGAGGATAACTTTGAATTGGGTGATCTAGTTTTGAGATGGGACTCCAGAAATGAAGATAAAGGTAAACATGGAAAGTTCGATAGCTTGTGGAAGGGTCCTTACACCATTCATGCCTTCAGAGGAAAAAATGCTTTTCTACTTGCTAATAGTGATGGATCAGACCTACCAGGGGGACCTGTAAATGGCAGGATGTTGAAGCATTACTTGCCACCTCGGTAGAAAGATCACGATTCCCTTTCATTGTATATATCGTTTCTTTTACAAGTATTTTGTGTGTAGGTGTTTTTGTTCAGGTGTTTGAAACCCAGTGCTTTTCTTCATAAATTACTTCAAAGTGAAAGTGATCTTCACTCGTAAATCCTTCTATGATCCCACTTTCATTGACATCTTAAAATTTTTAATAGAATACTCTTCTTGTTTTGACTAGCCCTCAAAATCATCTCTAAATTCTTTGTCCTAGAGTACTCTTCTTGTTTTCACTAGCCCTCGAAATCATTTCTGAATTTTCTAGCACTTTGTAATGCCCAAAGTAAAGTGGTAGCAAAAGTTATGCAAGTTTTTGAATATATAGTGATATATAGTGATATTAATTAACATATATTTTATCATTTAATTATATATAATTAATTATCAAATGATGTGATGTTAAGGTTTATTTATATATTAATAATAATAATAGATATAACTATAACTAAAAGTTTTAATAAGTTTAATGAGTTGGTTAACTTAGTTATTGTCAATGTTATTGAGTATTTGTCTAGTTCTGTGCTAATAAATGTTTAGTTCAAATTTCCTAAATAAGACATACTAATTTATTTCTACACATTTAATAGAGATGCCATCGAGAAATGTGGAGGAGCATAACTTAAACTTTGCATGAAATTTGTCATAATTTTCTTTTTATGAATTTCAACACACATTCTACTCTCTTTCAACTTTACAATTTGAAATTAATTAAATCTATTCATTATCTTATATATTTATTATTTTTAATCTTCAATTTCCAAATCTTCTACTTAATTAGCTCTTCAATGAATGTTTTTCTACCCCTCATTCCATGTGCCCATTTTTTTTTATTTTTGTTATATTCTTTCTACACATTGTTATATCTCTTCATGCTTACAATAATAAGCAAATTGTATAAATTGTATAGCAAACAATTCTTCTTTTCCATTGTTCTATTGCCTTCAATTTTATAAAAAAAATCTCGTTATTAATTTTTTATTGTTGAAATTGAAAAGATAGAAGAATCTTTTTATAATGTTTGAATTCAATAATTTATCTTTTTTAAAATCACAATGTTTTATATTTTTTTTTTTAAATAATAAATTTTCATGATTAAATTTATCAAATTACTATAAGAAAATTATTTAGATAGCTCCTTACTTACACCTTCTCACTCATTTCTTTACATGTTTTTACATGGCATCTCCTCATCACTCTTTATCTGCTTTTCTATCAAACTAACTTTTTTATTAGACGTGTTTCAAAATAATATACAATAACACATTACTTTAATGGGTAAATTTTATTGATAATATATTATTTATTTTTAATCATATGTTAGTATTTTCAATCTATTTTTTTAATAAATACTTTTTCCAGAAAAAAATTAACACAATTATATTAAGATAATATAATTTTTACATCCATCAATCCAACTGCTATATATAAATATAACACATAGTTGATATCTAATAAATATAGCACATAGCTGAAAACTGTACAAAACAGTCCATACAGGACACAAAATCTCCATTACAAACCTCACAAAAGGATTCCATAGTTAGACCAATCTAAAAAAACAAAGACCAACTGGAAAACAAACTAGAAGTACCAAAAACTGAAAAGAAAAACTATCAAAATGAACAAGTAAAACATGCTACCACTAATAGATATTGATGATGCATCTTTAGCCCTCATTATACCACTTGTGAAGCACGATATAACCTTCCAATTCGAGCATACCACTTTTAATAAATTTATTATTACAATGATAATTAAAAATTCTTCAAAAGCTCTTCCATAACAATTATAAAAAAAAAATCAATAATAATCAACACATTGTGAGTACAAAAATGCTGAAACTCCCCACTTGATTTCTTGGAAACTTCTTTGGTCCTTCCTAATGGTCAAGCGAGTTAATGTCAAACGAAATCAAATGATTTAGTTATTTGTCACAGACATTGACTTTGACTTTGAGATAGACTTTGATGAGAAAAATAACCCACTTGATAGAGTTTCAGATTGGAATGCTGAAACTCCCCACTTGATTGCTTGGAAACTTGTCTGGTCCTTCCTAATGGTCAAGCGTGTTAATGTCAAACGAAATCACATAATAATTATGGTTATTTGTCTTTGTCATAGACTTTGTCAGATTGGAAGTTTTTAAATAAAAACATTTTTAACAATTCGAATGTGATTATAAGAAAATATTTTTAATATTGAGATTTGAATTTATTTATTTTTTAAATATTTAGTTTTTTAATATAAATAATATAATTAAATATTATATTTAAAATTAAATGGAAGTTTTAAAAATCTTAATGATTTAGTGAATCACTAGTATAGTTTAGAGTTTATTTTTATGGAATTTTTAAAAATTTTATGGAATTTTTAAAATTTTTAATGATTATTAGTGTAGTGTATTTTGAAAATAAAAATTAAATACAAATTTTAGATAAATTTGATAAAATATATTTATTAATATCTAAGTTAAAATATATTAACAATTTCTAAACTTCGATGAAAAAATGACTATAACTGGTAATAGAAAATATTTTTATAAATAAAAAATCATTTACAATCCAATTTTTTTTTTATATTTTTATAGTTTTATATGTATTTACATGGTTATTTTTTAATTTTCTATATATTTATTTAGTATGTTGATCTTCTTTTTTAATTGCCTATGTATTTACATAGTTATATTTTAATTTTCTATGTATTTACCTAATATGTTGATTTAATTTCCTTATATTTTAATTTTCTATGTATTTACCTAATATGTTGATCTTCTTATTTATTTTCACATAATCAAAATGAACAATCAAATCAAAGTTTATTGGTCTCTATGAGAAGGTAAAGATTATTTATATTAATTTCTATTTATTAATATACAATTATGATTTATATAAGAAGGTAAAGATTATTTATATTAATTTCTATTTATTAATATATAATTATGATTTGTAAATTGAATGATTTTGATGATCCAATGATGTAATGTATTTCAAGTTTATTGGTTTACATGTAAAAGTAAAGATTATTTATATTAATTTATAATTATGATTCGTAAATTTAAAAATATTGATATCCCAATGATATAGTGCATTTCAAGCTTATAGATCTCCATGAAAAGATAAAGATTATTTATATTAATTTATAATTATGATTTTGTGAATTTAACGATTTTGATGACCCAATAATGTAGTCTATATGAGACATTTACATTAACGATTTATGATTTTTTTTGTCATTTTAATTCACTATATTATCATAGTGACTAAGCACTCTTTAAAATACACTTTTCTTAAATTATGATTTTATAAATATTTTTTTTAAATGATAAAATTAATCTTTGTGAGAACTTAACTTTATTAATTTGATTTTAATGCATTAATTTTATACTCATAAATTTAATAATTTTAGAGTTTCTTTATTTACTATGTATTAATTTTATAATTATGAATTTAGTAATTTTTTATTTATAAGATATTATTATATAAATTTATATAAACTAATGAATATTATTTTAAACAAAACCATCAAATTTATAAAAAATGATTAATATTTGTTTTTGTAAGTAAGAGATTATATTAGAAGTATCACAGTTAAAAATATACAATTGTTTGTTTAAACAAGTGAGGTGGTGGTTGCATTGTTTAGGTGGGAAACCAATGGAGCCACATGTCCAACAATAACAATATCTAGTAATTAAATGTCTGTCACAATCCATTACAAAATTTCTAAGCCTAATGATATGTTTATAGACAATTATGTCATGCAGGGCTGATTCAAAAGAGGATATCATAACACCATTGACAAAAAACTTAAGTAAGAACCTGAGAACCCAGCCATCAAGTTAAGCACGGAGTCGGTTGGGCTTGTCTCTTGTCTTCGTCTGTCACTTGGCTCCAAAGCTTGGGTCGTTGTCTCTGGACTTGGAGTCTTGTGGAGGAGAGTCGTCAACAACACCTCATGTCACTCCTCGCGTCGTGTCCACAACTCGAATCTAAACATTAGGTCTGCCAAGTCTCGCCTAACCTAAAAAATGAGGTCCTATAAAATCATCATAGCACTCTGAAGCCCTTGGTATTCTTCGCAGGGTGAAGGGGTTGTAGTCTTAGGGCAGGAGGCAAAATGGTTAGGTGGAGCGGTCGAAGGATTAACCGGGTGGGTGGGATGATCTAGATGGATATCGGTGGCCACCCACCTTTTCCAACTAGCTCAAAACAGTTTTCTGAGAATTTTGGCAATTTACTATTTTTAGCAGTTTTAACTTCTGGGGCCATTTTGAGGGCCTAAATGAAGGTTTTTCAGTCCATCGAGCTCCTTAATGCTAGCCAAAGGCATGATTGAGCCCCCAAAATAAATCTCCTCGATGATACCTTTCCAACGGGCTATCACATGCCTAAAACAGAGATCGTATGCAAAAGTTACAACCACGGGAAGTTGATGTACTAATTTACCCAAATGGGGCCCACGTGACTTTTGGCACTTCATCTCCTAGGGTTAGGTTTTTGGATGTATAGGGTTTTGGGAATTCTTGCTTATTGTAAAAAGGCCTTCAGAGCCTCATTGTAACTTCCTTCTTGCGAATGCACGCTATCGTCACATCTCTTCTCAAAGATAAGCTGCCACCATTCCAGCAAGCTTGTTTCCGCTGCATTTTACAGTTTCAGCTTATTTCGTTATTGAATAAAAAACCAGTTTTATTGTATCTCTATTATTTTGTGTTAAGCACCTGTTAATAATCTGTATTCATTCTGTTATGCTCATAAAATCCGGATCATGGGAGGTTGTGGATTCGAAGGCTTGTCCCCAATGGCTCCAGGTGTAAAACCCAACGAATTGCCCATACGTTTGTGCCATTCGACCCTGCAAGCCCAAGGGGAGGACAAAGGAGGAAGGCCCATGGTGGAAAAATTAGCAGAGGAGGGTTGCAAAAGTAAAGTGGTAGCAAAAGTGATGCAAGTTTTTAATTATATAGTAATACTAATTAACATATATTTTATCATTTATTTATATATAATTAATTACCAAATGATGTGATGTTAAGGTTTATTTATATATTAATAATAATAATATATAATTATAATTAAAAGTTTATCATTTTAATTACGCCAATAGGCATTCACCTATTGGACATGGGCACAATTAATGATATTTTAATACTAAATCCTAATCTGATGGTTATTAATTGAAGATGTTGTCATATTCTTAGTCGTCCTCCCAAATCAATGAATGAGATTTATTGATCATAACTTCCTTGAATTTCTAAATGCATCTGTTAACCTGTTTATTTTTTCACATTTACCTAATTATATTAAGAAATCATTGTAAGGTCATATAATTTCCACATTTACATGATTAACCATGATCAATATCTATGCAAGCCACATTTGAATAATTAGCAGACACTACCTCAAGTGCAGGCACGTGTCATATTGGAGGGAGGCATTCGTTTTTTTATGGAGTGTGAACCCTCGCATGGCCTGGTGCCACGTTTCGACGTTCAATTATTTTACCATACATGACCAGTTTAAAGGTTTTTACCTATTATCTGTTTTTTCTCTTTTTACTATGAGTGGGTGCATGGTAGGCGTGGATGTGAAGCTCATCTTTTTTTTTTTTTACTTTGTTCACTTCCCCTTCTTTTTTCACTATTAGTGGGTGGGTTGCGTGGATGTGAAGTTGTTGTTGGCATTTCAATTAATGAATTCTTCTGTTTCACTAGTGTTGAGTTTCAATTAATGCTTCCATATTAGTGGGTGGGTTGCGTGGATGTGAAAGTTGTTGTTGACATTTCAATTAATGAATGTTTATGTTTCACTGGTGTTGAGTTTGAATTAATGCTTCTATTTCATTAATTAAGGCTTCCATGGTAATTATGGCTTTTAATTAACCTTAATTGTGAAAAGTGTCATGATTAGAGTCAGCATTTTATTTTATTGGTGGATTGGCAATGAAATACAATGTCATTCGATCTGCATGCTATTGTGCATTAGGAAAGGCGAGGATAGAGAACATAATCGGTTCTTGCAAAAATTGTTATTGTGCATGGTAGAGAAGAGAGGAGGTTGATGACAAGTTTTGTTCCATTCAGTCATTCAGTTATTAATCATTTGTATGTTGATGGGTATTTTCTTTTGAATTTCATGTGTTAAAATTTACTAGCTACAATTCTACGTGTGTTTTAAAATTCCACCAAGGCCCTTAAATTCAACCTGTATTTGTCTTTTCAATTTCACCTATGTCTATAATTCGTCTTGTGCTTAGCCGTATCACTTTTCAATTTCACCTCTGTCTATATTTCGGCTTGTGCTTACCAGTATCATGAATTGTTATTGTTTTATTCTCGGAGAAAAATCGAAAAACAAAAGATCCAAATTTCAGTAGTAGCCAGGATCTGAAAGAATATTGTTAGGCGGTCTTATACACTAGCTGGTTTTAATTAATGATATATGAAGTAAAAGCTTTGTTTTGTGAAGCATTGTTGACTTGATGATATGCTTAGAAGAATTGTCAATATTGTATTCTTGAACTTTGATAGCTATGCAACATCAACTGTTCAAAGTCTTTTCATTGTTTATTGATGATTAATTGATTAGGGTTCCTGTCAATCTGCGCTCTATGAAATGTATTTGAAATTTGAAAGCATTATATTTACAAATGTTATATTGTGATTCCTGCACATTATCAACTATGTTACTGTTAGTTTTCATTCCAAGAAATCAATCTTCAAATCTTCATCTAATATTGAATATATCGGATTGATAAAAAATATATATTGCTCTGTGAGGATATAAATACTTGTGTCATATGTGTAGGAATGTATGAATTCAAGGAAGACTATTTGTAAAACTGAAGCAACACACAGACTTTATGGATGTGGTTGATTTATTATGGTTGGCTGAGAGGAAAGTAGTATGGGTGGAAAAAAAATGAGTGGAAAAAGAATGAGATGTGATGAGTGCTAATTTTGAAAGCTGCTTTGCTAGAGTACACCCATTAAGAAACCTAGGAAATTTTAAGAGACCAAATAAAAAAATAATGCGATTGGTAATTTGAAGATACTTGATAAAAAAAAAATAATGTTATTGGTGCATCACCTGCTTTACTTAAATAGTAAAAAAAGCATACCAACTTCTTAAATAATCAATATTTCAAATTTAAAAATACACAATAATTAGGGTTTATTTACAAATTAGGGTTTATATTACATACATAACCTTAAAATATATTTATTGATCAAAAAAAAAWATTATTTATTTATGAATGAGTCAGCGTAGAATTACCTCTGGTCGGGTTTTCTTCTTCCTATGTGAGATGACCTTTTAAATTTTCATTAACTATAGTAAAATGTCCAACCATATCATTTGAGATTGAAGGCAATTGTTTCTTTTGATCGATGTAGATTTGTTTCTTGAATGTGTGTGATTATTCAATTTTACAATTTAATAGATAGTTGCTTGATTTTATTACGGTTAGCTTATAGACGAATCAGTGACAATGATGTTTATTATAGGTACATGCAGGTTTATTGGAATGTGAATTCGACTCATGGGAAATCAAAATATTTCAATGATCCAGAGAAATTGGATCCATCCAAATTCGAATGAGTTTCACTTCTCCCTACAAGTTTGTCCCATTTGGAGGTGCTTGACTAATGTGTCGTGGCATTGAGTTTGCCCAAATGAAAAAACTTAATTTTCTAATAACATTGTGAAAAAAATTCTAATAACATTGTGAAGAATTTCAAGTAAAATCTATTGGATCAAAGCTAAGTGGTATTTGAGCCTATTTTTACCCCAGTTAGTAGACTGCTTATTAAATTTCTTCTACACCAATAAGGCTCCAACTCCAATTACTCCACTACTCGAAAACAATCAATCATAGACATTTACGAAATGAAGGGTTCTTAAGGTGTCTAATGTTTTCAATATACTTTTCTCTTAAACAAAAATGGGTTAAACAAACTTACTTTTATTAATAATGGTGTCGGAGTAGGCCATTAATCACAAACTAATGGCAGTGACTTGCAATTAACTCAATGTCTAATGTGAGACCTTTTACTCTCTTTTATATATGGTTTTAATGTGTTTTATATAGGATTAGGCTTCTGTACACATTATTTTATTTGTGTGGCATTACTTTGAACATTAATCATAGCCTAATACAAGATCCTAGAGATAGTTAAGAGATGATAATCATTATTTTACTGTGTTTGATATATGGCTACACTTGTATTTATCATTACTTTGAACATTATTTTATTTGTGTGGCATTACTTTGAACATTAATCATAGCCTAATACAAAATTCTAGAGATAGTTAAGAAATGATAATCATTATTTTACTGTGTTTGATATATGACTACACTTGTATTTATCTTAAAGTTAAAACACATTTTATTTATATAACATTAAGTAAACTAGAGATAGTTATAGGATGGTGATCCCTATCGACGTTCACCATCCACTATGGATGTGGATGTGCTAATAAATACTTATTACAATGATAATTAAAAATTCTTCAAAATCTCCTCCATAACAATTATACAAAGAAAATTCAATAATAATCAACACATTGTGAATACAAAAACGCTGAAACTCCCCACTTTTTTTTTCTTTTTTTCCACGAGAAATTAACTCGATTTATATTAGAGATATAAATCATTTACATCACTGTCTAGACTAGCACTAGCAGCCATTACAATTTGTCCCGGAGACCCAGCCGGAATTGAACTCAAGACCTCCTCCCAACATGGAGAAAGGTCTTTACCAACCGCGTTGTCTCACGCACTTGATTGCTCGGAAACTTCTTTGGTCCTTCCTAATGGTCAAGCGAGTTAATGTCAAACGAAATCAAATGATTTAGTTATTTGTCTTTGTCACAGACATTGACTTTGACTTTGAGATAGACTTTGATGAGAAAAATAACCCCGTGCTTTCAGATTGGAATGCTGTTAAGTTTTTAAATAAAAACATTTTTAACAATTCAAATGTGATTACATGGAAATATTTTTAATATCGAGATTTGATTTTTTTTTTTTAAATAATTAGTTTTTTAATATAAATAATATAGTTAAATATTATATCTAAAATTTAATGGATGTTTTAAAAATCTTAATGGTTTAGTGAATCACTATTATAACTTATTTCTATGGAATTTTTAAAATTTTTAATGATGGGTTAGTGTAGTGTATTTTGATAATAAAATTTAAATATAAATTTTAAATAAATTTGATAAAATAAATTTATTGATATTTAAGTTAAAATATATTAACATACGTTGATGACAAAGTGATTATAACTATGGTAATAGGAAGGATTTTTATAAAAGAAAAATATATTTTATTATTAAAAAATTATTTGCAATCCAACAAAATTTATATTTTTTTAGTTTTCTATGTATTTTTTTCACAGAAAATTTAGTTTTATATTTATATTAAATATAAATTGATTATAAACATGTTAATTTGGCATCATATACCAATTATATTCTTTGAAAATAGTATATTCCCCACAGCAAGACACAAGATTTATTGTCTTTCCTAGCCGCACGATCTCCTTCCACTGTGAGTTAGAAGGAATCTCGTAATCCATAATTTCCTTTATCAGAATCTTCAGATCAATGCAAGTAGTGTAAGACATAGTTGGTAGCCCAATCTTTATTGTCTTAAACTGATTTAAAATCTCAAAATCTATGGTTAAATACTCCACCAGACTTGGTCCCTTCAAGTTTTCTTCTAGACTGTCAAACTTAGAATGATCCATTCTACACTATGTGAGGAGGGAGTTGTACTGCTTTGGGTCGTATAATTTTCCTTTGTCATCCCAAAATGGTGGGAGGCCCTTGACAAACAATTGTCCAAATGTATCCTTAAATTCCTGTATACTCTACTCCATCTGCATGGATTTGGTTTGAACTGACTTGAGAAAATTTTTCTTAGCGATGATCCTCCTAGCCCAAATGATTAGTGCACTCCTTTATTTGACCCCAATGGTTTGGAGATCGACGGTAGGAACAAAATTAAGCAAATTTATAGTGTTTTGGGCCCATTCTGAGGGTTTTTTCTCTAGTGTTTCATTTACAACTGTGCGCCTTCTTCGGGCAGTGAAAACCATGTTGTCTTTGTCATTTATGAAATTCAAGTAGACCCTGAATTTGGCAGCCTCAACATCGATAGAGTCCCATATTACATGTTTAGCTCCCTACAAAAGTCCTTTACCTTTCAACCTCGTTTTCAATTTTCTCACTCTTTCCTACAACTCTTGATTTTCCCTTTGGAATTGGGCCATCTTCTTATTCTTGATTTTCATTTCCTATTGCAACCTTTCTATATCTCCTCTAAGATTCTTGATTTCCCCTTCCTTCAGGCTAAATTGAGACATAGCCTAAACCATACCATCAGCGTTAGGCCCAATTTCTGCAGTAGAAGATACAATAGCAGCGACGTCTGATGTTACTTCCTGTCCTTGTGACCAACTCTCTTTTTCCTTTTCCAGCTGCAATACTTTAGCTTTGTAATTTAGTGCTTCCTATCTAAATGTCTCCTTTTCTTGCTCTAGAGCAACCAGCTCTATCGTCTGTGGATGTTCTATAGCAGACATTTTCATCTTCTTCTTCAGGCTTTGGATCATCTTCTCTTTCTCATCTAAGGAATATTTTACCCCTTGAGGGCCTTCAGATTCCAATCTTTTGACCTGGGTCTTCCAAGCTTTGTTGGATGCCTTTTCCTGCTTTAATTGTCCATCTAATTTAAGTGCATGGGTTGTTAGTCTTGAAACCCTCAAACT
>ML822117.1:98830-140869 GCA_009831015.1 Picea engelmannii | reverse complement strand
CATTCGTAAGTCCTTCTATGGTCCCACTTACATCACTTACATTGACATCTTAGAAATTTTAATAGAATATTCTTCTTGTTTTCACTCGCCATCAAAATCATCTCTAAATTTTCTGGCCTAGAGTACTCTTCTTGTTTTCACTCTTCTTCGAAATCATTTTTTAATTTTCCAAAATGGATGTAAGTTTTTAATTATATAGTAATATATTAATATTAATTAATATATATTTTATCATTTATTTAAATATAATTAATTACTAAATAATATGATGTTAAAGTTTATTTATATATTAATAATAATAATATATAATTATAATGAAAAGTTTTAACTAGTTTAAGGAGTTGGTTTACTTCATTATTATTAATGTTATTGAATATTTAATTAGTTTTATGTTAATAAATGTTTAGTTTAAATTTCCAAAATAAAACATAGTAATTTACTTCTACACATTTAATAGAAATGTCATCGAAAAATGTGGAACAACATAGCTTAAACTTTGCATAAAAATTGTCTTTTTAATAAATAGAAATACTTATTACAATGATAATTAGAAATTCTTCAAAAACACCTCCATAACAATTATACAAAGAAAATTCAACAATAATCAACACATTGTGAATACGAAAACGCTGAAACTCCCCACTTGATTGCTTGGAAACTTGTTTGGTCCTTCCTAATGGTCAAGCGTGTAAAACGCTGAAACTCCCCACTTGATTGCTTGGAAACTTGTTTGGTCCTTCCTAATGGTCAAGCGTGTTAATGTCAAACGAAATCACATAATGATTCTGGTTATTTGTCTTTGTCATAGACATTGACTTTGACTTTGAGATAGACTTTGATGAGAAAAATAACTTCGTGCTTTCAATTGGAAGTTTTTAAATAAAAACATTTTTAACAATTTAAATGTGATTACATGAAAATATTTTTAATATTGAGATTAGAATTTTTTTTGGTTTAAATATTTTTTTTTTATATAAATAATATAGTTAAATATTATATCTAAAATTAAATGGAAGTTTTAAAAATCTTAATGGTTTAGTAAATCAATGGTATAGCTTATTTCTACTGAATTCTTAAAAATTTGAATGATTGGTTGGTGTAGTGTATTTTGATAATAAAAATTAAATACAAATTTTAAATAAATTTGATAAAATATATTTATTGATATCTAAGTTAAAATATATTAACAATTTCGAAAAGTTGATGACAAAATGACTATAAGTATGGGTAATAGGAAAGATTTTTATAAAAAATGTTTATTTTATTAGTAAAAAATCATTTACAATCCAACAAAATTTATATTTTTTAGTTTTCTATATATTTTTTTCCACGGAAAATTTTTCTTTATAATTATATTAAATATAAATTGATAATAAACATGTTAATTCAACATCATATGCCAATTACATCCTTTAAAAATAGTTTATTCCCCACAGCAAGACATAAGACTATAATCCCCCAATTTATACTCTGGTCCCAAATACACGGAGCATTGAGGATCGAAATACATATTCCACAAAAAAGACGACAATTAGACTCCCTAAAAAGACACAGTACTAATGATCCATGTAGCAGCTCCAAGACTTCTAGAATAGATTTAGAAACATATGAGGACCCTCATGACCCTCTTCACAAAGATAATAGGCAATTTTTTCGGGATCCTTTTTGAGAGCCTGTTTTGAAAGACTATCTGCCTCTTGATTTCCTTCTCTGAAAACATGTGTAAAGGAGATTTTTCGGAAGTGCTTGATAATTTCTAGGATCCTGTCCTTCCAACATTCCAAAGAGACCACCTAAAGACGACCCTTTCCCTACAGTCATTCTATAACAATTTTTAAGTCCCCCTGGACAAGTAAATCCGAAATTGATAGTCGAGAATCCAATGCAAGTAGGGCCCATACTCCCAAAAGCTCTTCTTTTGTGTTGGTGTTAGGTCCACAGTTGAAGAACCATTTATAAGATTGATGATCGTTGACCCTTATTACCCCACCAGCCCCACAGTTTTGACCAGATTGTTGAGTAGCCCCATCAAACAATCCAACAGTGCCACCACCTACATACAAACAAAGAATTTTCCTCGAGGCAAAAGCTTTCAACTGAATTTTGTAATCACCCGCAACACTTAAAGTTTTGTAGAACACCTTCTGTAAAGAGAGATTTCCATCTTCGTAAGTAGCATAATTCCTTTCCAGGCATATATACCAGCAAATGAAGGTTGGCAAAGTAGGATAGGATTTATTATGAGCCTTCCAGTTTTTAAAAAAATATGCCACAAAGGTACTATTCCACCCTGTAATATGTTTTATGGCCAATTTAATCCTATCCCAGACTGTGATTGTGAAAGGGAACTCTACAAACACATGTAAAGTGTTTTCCTTACTGCTCTTACATAAACAGAAAAGGCTAGGTCCGTTATGACCTCTATGTTGTAAATTCTCCCAAGTGAGAATTTTGTTCTCGGCAACCAGCCAAGTAAAAAGCTTGATTTTTAAAGGACACTGCCATGACCAAAGTGTCTTCCTCCATCCTACAATAGCAAAATTCTAGTACTTTGCCTTGGTGGCCTCACAAACATTTTTTACTATTATATGGCCTGATGAGTCACCTCCCATCCATTTAAGTACATCTGGCCTCACTTGCAACTTTACACCAGAGTTTATTGAGGTCACATCTGAAGGTCTTCCATTCAAAATTTGTTTGTCCCTCCAATTCCAAGTCATCACTTGAAATCCAGTTTGAGCATATCATTCTTGGTCATGGCTCACAACTAACCTGATATAAGTAATAAACCCCTCTCTGATTAAGGATTGGTATCAGGTCATCAGATAGGATGGCCACTTCCCCCATACCCATGATTTAATATTTGCTAATAAGAATAGGTTCACCAATCCCCGGACACCAAGTTATCCAATGCAGTAGTAAATGCATGGATTTGAGTAGATTTTTCCACATCTATGAACCTTTTTCCCCCACCACTAAAACCGATCATATCCGTCTCGCTACAAAACCAAATGGAAGATGATTGTCTATTATGACGTGGTGTCAAAGGCCTTTTATCATCAGCACCCTCCATAGAGTATTCATAGTCAAGGCTCTACAGAACCAGAAAATATTTCTTAGTCCACATACCTCGTGACTTTTTGGTCAAGCAATGAGTTGTCGGTTACACAGATGGTAGCTCTTCTTTTGTTTACATCCCGACCATAGAAAAGTGAAGACCACTTGATGAATTCTATTAAGCACATATGACAGAATATGAGCCAATGTCATCCAGTAGACTGGTTGGCTTTCTAAAACAGCCTTAATTAGAACTAAGTGGCCGCCAATGGAAATCCATCTATTGCACCAATGGTTTATCCGCTTCTCAAATTTTGCAATAAGCCAGTGCCAGTCCTCCACCTTATACCTGTCAAGTTTTAGATAGTAACCAAGATACGTGAAAGCTTCAGTAAGATCATAAAAATTAAAATGAAAGGATTCTTTTAATGTATCCGAAACATTTTGATGAACTCCAAAGTGGAGGAAAGATATCTTCTAAAGATTTATCAAGAGTCCAATGGCACTACAAAAAACAGTCAGAATCCTATTTATCTCCTGCCATTCATCAAGAGAGTCTTTTGACATTATAAGAATGTCATCAACTAAAAGAAGATGGAGGATCCTAATTAATAATGAAACCTTTATACCAGTCAATGTGCCTTTATCTTGGCTTCTTTTGAGTGCCAAAATCAACCCTTCCATCACCATAATGAATAACAAAGGCGACAGTGGGCATCCCTGTCTTAGCCCTCTGCCAATTTTGAAGAAATCCGTCAGCTCTCCATTAATTAGAATATTGAAGGTTGTTGTTGTGACGCATCCCATGATCCACTTTGTCGTAGGCAGTCTAAACCCACATTGGATAAGAGTCAAACGGAGAAAGTCCTAGCTTATACAATCATATGCTTTCTTTAAGTCAATCTTTAAAATTAAAACTTTTAGTTTTTTTTCTTTGATACCGTGAAGGCACTCCTGTGTTGATGCAATGGCGTCAGGAATTTTCCTTCCTTTTAAAAAGCCTAATTGCTCCTCTAACAGAGTATGGGACAGAATAGGTATTATCCTCTTAGAAATGAGTTTTGCTATGATCTTATAGCAAAGATTGCACATAGCAATCGGCCGAAAATCCCCAAAAGAAGCAAGTCCATTGACTTTTGGTATAAGGGAAACAAAAGTCGAGTTCAAAGACCTGATAACCTCTCCACTTAGTCTGGATTCCTCAACAACCTCAAGCAAATCTTTTGCAACCATCTCATAGAAGTGTAAAAAGAACTCAACAGTCCACCCATCGGGACCTGGACTTTTGTCCTTGGTGAAACCCTTTAGGACTTCTAGAACTTCCTTGCTAGTACAAGTCTTCTCAAGTAATTGAACTTCTTCTTCGGAAACCATTCTTGGGAAAAGTCTAACTGATGCAAATTGATCCTCAATCGAATTTTGCCCCGTATCTTGATAGAACAAACTAAAAAACCTCCGCACTTCATCCTTTATAGCCTCTGGATCATAGTGAGCCTGATCAGAGTCATCCTTTAACTCCCACAAATGCTTTTTATTTCTTCTATAGCTCGCAAATTGATGGAAATATTTTGTATTTTTGTCCACGCACTAAATCCATGTAGCCCTAGTTTTTAGACGTCATCGTTCCTCCTCTGCTAGAAGTGATTTATTCCGTTCAACTTCAAGTGTTTTTAGTCGAGGATCAGGATTAATACTATGATCACCATTTAATTTTTGGTTGATAAGAAGGGCAATCTCTGCTTCAATGTTTTCAAATACTTCTTGTTCCTTTTGTTTCCTTTCAGTAATCCATACCTTCACACGAGATTTTAGCATGCTCAACTTCCTAACCAAACTCCTTTGAGATCCCTCCTCCTCATAATCCTGATGAGTGTTCCACACTTCCTGAACCAATTAAGCGAATGACTCTTCTCGTAAACAGGATGGGTTAAATTTAAACAGATCAGCTACAGACATGTAACCAATATTCAATTGAAAAAGAGCACATGCATGATCGGAAATAAATGAAAATTCCACCCATGATCGATATATGGTTGAAGCAAGTAGAGTAGCATCAGAGGAAAACACTCTATCTAGTCTTTTTTGTATCTTGTCCACCCCACTTCTATCATTTCTCCAAGTTGGCACCACCTCCGCAGGCATTATATCAACCAGATGATTTTTTTTTTTTAAATCTCTTTAAAAAAAACCACCAGGGGATCTGTTAAAGCCGATGCACCCCATACTTCTTCTGTGCTAATCGTAAAGTTCATGCCCCTTGCTAGTATAAGATCACCTAGTGATAACAAAACTTTTGTGTCCATCTTTTTCCAAAACCGTCTGTGCCCGGTGCATGGACCATAAACATTTAAAAAATAGATCCTTCTTTTGTCAGGTAGTCGAATACATGTCAATAAAATCTCACCAAGACTTAGAAAAGGATTTAACTCAAAAAAAATTGGATTCCATGCCGCCAGAAGTCCACCCAACTTCCCTACAGAACTGACTAAACAGATCATCCTGTTAGGACATAAAATGTTCATGAATTTTCTAGCCTTCTCCTCAGGGACTAAGGTCTCTTGGAGAAAAATAATATCCAACTTGGTTTTAGAAAGAATTCTACACATGGAGGGAAATTTTAGTGAACCTCCCACCCCTCTGATATTCAAGGAGAGGAGGATAATGACTTATCTCTTACAAGGGCTTTCATGCCTCTAAGCACCCCCAAATCATGAGTAGAAGCTAAATGTTGATCAACAACAGAAGGAGTTTTCCCCATCTTCTTTCGAGCACTCCTGGTTTTAATGGGGGATAACTCCAAACCCAATCCCTACACCCATGTTAAGTCCTTCCCTGAACCTTCCCCTAAACTTGTAGTCACCTCTGCGGCTCCACATTCCACCTCTCCATGAATGGATTCCAAGCCCAAGTATGTCGGTAAGGGAATAGGACTAGTGGCCTCCCTATAGGTCGGGACCAAGGAAGTTATCACATTTTCCAGAACTTGTTCCACCACAAGTTGACAAAACGTATGTGAATCAATATCGAGCCTTGCCATAGTGGTCATCAAAGAAGGTTCTTCAGGTAAGGAGACTGAAGTATCTAAGGATACTGGGTGAAGAGGAGTCCTATCAGGGATAGTATATGTACCACGAGGTTCTGTCATACCCAAATTCCCCGAAACCACTACTTGTAAAGGAGCAAAGAGCGACGAGAAAGAACTGTCCAGTAAATCATGTTCCCACGATGAAAGCGAAAAATACAAAGTAGGGCAGTAAGTTTTTAGCTTACCTATGAAGGTGTCTGAGATAGGACCAGGTGTATCTCCAGCGCTCCTAGCAACTAAGACGCCCAACTCTTATGAGTCAGCTTCGCTCATATAAAAATATTTTGTAGAATCTTCCAAAGATTCCTCGGAGTCAGAGACCCCTGTCATGAAATGACAATCTTTGCGTAGGTGACTCGTCCGTCTGCAAATAGAGCATCAGAATGGTAAACCCAAATAGTCTAATCTTTGGACAATAACTTTTCCGCGCCATTCCAACTCTAGCGTTTCCAGGAGACCGACATGGACATCCAGTTCAACAAGGACCCTCGCCATTCGCTTGTCCATTAAAAGAAAATCGGCTTCATCAACCTTTAAGAACCGACCTAGCATGTTCCTAATAGCCTCTAGGGATTTTTTATTCCATAGTTGGATTGGCAGTCTAGGTAGTAAGACCCATAGATGGCGGAAACTAAAATATTCAGTAGTAGGGTCAAAGCGTGTGCGCCAACGCTTCAACATAATGCTTCTGCCCTCGAAGAATCTATCAAGGATGATAGCAGAATCCTCCAGATTTCTGAAAACCAAACCAAACCACCTGCGCGGGATGGTCAACAACTTAGGCGAATATCCAATGAGTGGAACCCAAGTAATTTGCATCCACTCATTCAAAGGTAAATTGCTCCTGGCCTTGTACGCAAACCTCCCAACCAACGTGCAGAGGGGGAGTTTGCAAGACTCTTCCAACCCCACATCCATGCACATAATCAAACGATGCTTCACCTTCTTCGGCTTCCAGACACAAACACTTCTTCAACCTTCCACTGCATATGGAGGCGAGAATGAACAATTTCCTATTTCTAATGCCAAATCTTCGAGAACATGAATAGATTCTGACAAACTAATTACAAAGGTTTAGATAGAAACAAAACATTATTGTATAAGACTTTCTCTAACCCCTCTTGATTTCCAATGGGGACCAAAAGGTGTGAATTCATCACTTTCCAACCTATTATTCTTTCCTACCCCTTGAGCTACCTTGTCCTTTTTATACCTCCTTCCCCTTATAAGAGTAGAGGAGGGCTTTGGTGTAGAGTTTTTCAAAGCATTAGCAAAGGAAAAGGGTTTAGAAGGGTAGGAACGAGACTGCACTTTTGGAATAGAATTCCCATGACCTGATATTTTTTTTCCACTTTTACAGCTTCCACTTCTTCCTCCTCTAACTCCTCACTATCTTCGCCATCTTCTTCCTCAGTCTCCTCGTTATTCTCTCCCTCTTTTCCTTCTCCAATTTGTTGGTAAAAGTAAAAATGAAATAACCTTGGCCTACAACAAAAGATATGATCGTACCTTCGATCTAAGGGAACCAATTCTCCAATACCTATGATTCCACAACCTTGGGACTTGGCCATAACTCAATAAACTTTCCCACCAAAGCACGTTCATTGAAAAGAGAGAGATGATCTTCAAGGTTCAAGAGATGAGAACTCCATACGTGACATATATTCAGATTGTTTGACAAATCGACTGGATTGAAGCAAGTTTCTATTCCGATGGTTCAAAGACTGAACCAAAGAACAAAATTATTCTATATCATCTCTAATTTCAGTACCCATATTTGAAGAGCTCGTGGTAGTCGCTGGCACCACAAGTTTCATCATGGAATCTTGTTATTGCTGGAAAAGAAGAGCTGGTAGGATATTACTCCAAGCGTGACATGCTCTCATTGGATAGACGCATGGAGGAATCCATACAATTTCAACCTGATATCGATGTACTTGAATTTTGTTTTGCATTACGGTCAAAGAAGATTGAAAAACCGAATACAATATCCTCCTTCTTCTTTTTGGGTGGAGAACCCCTCTAGTCTTCTCATCTTGATCGACAACCTCTTCATCTTTGCTAGCATACAGTTACAGGATGAACACACTTTTGCATATGCAGCAATCTACATAGCTCTGCTAGGGTTTTGTAGGATTGTTAGTGGGTGGTGTTAGCAACATTGTGATTCTTAATTTTACTCCATTGTGAGTAAGGTTGGAAAGTAGGATATAGAAGGAAATGAAGATATCCCTCTTGTGAAAGAATCGTGCAACATCTATTTAGAGGCTAAATACTCATCCGAAATTTTTTAAAGCGTTGCTTGTTTGCATAGGTTTTGTTCTACTTGCATAGTTCTTGTTCCAGCAATAACACAGTCTTCAAGGGGTAAATATTTAGTTTATTTTGGTGTTCGGCTTTTAAAAAATGGGCCGAGAAGTTGTCTATTCTTTGGAGAATGAGAAGAACATTTCAACTCTAGGTATACTTGCAAATAGTTTTGTTTTGTAATTTTACTTGTGTTTTTCTATAAACAAGTGCATTTTCGGTAATAGCTTACACCCTCCATGAGTTATTTTCATTTTTGAGTCTGATTGTTAAAGGGTGGAGTTGCAAGAAACCATGTGAGGTCTGAACTATTGCTCAAATTGATGAACTATTAGAGTTACTTAACACTATAATACTCTCTTCTATGCACAATACAATCACAACTGACATAGCAACTCTCACCGATGTTCTAACTTGTTTACAAGATTCATAGGACAAAATTGAATTTATCCAACTTGAATCACATCTCCAAGAAGAAGAAATACGACAAAAGAACCGTCATTATGAACTAGTCCTTGTTTAAAACAATTCTCTTTTTGAACTTGAGTATGATTCAGATCAACAACTAATGCAGAAGAAACTCAGTGAGCCAGCTTCAGATTCAAGTACATAGGAAGTTTGGGTTCCTCTTTCCAAGATAATCATTAGACCTTGGGAAGAAATCAGAATCAATAAACACAGAACTAGTATTAGATATGAAAAAGAAGTGACCTTTCATATTATAGATTATACCAAACCGATCCAGTTCCATAGTGTTGGACTTCTACAAGAAATTTCATATTCACCTGCTCCAGTTCAAGAGCATATTTCGATGTGCCAACATTATCAGTGAGTTGGCCACATGGAAGATTAATTCTTCGATCTTCATCCTTGCAAGCATTGTGGAAAGCACAATCATCCTTCAAACATATGTTTTAATACCAAGAAATATGCAAGAGAAAAGGACCAATGTGGGTGGATCACTTCTTGGTGATGGTCATCAACAATCAAGAAGATAAATCATTCATACCAAAGAATTCATTCTCGAGTATTGACACATATTGCAGTGAAAGGATTTGCATATTCTCACCTTGTTCTTGAGAGGGGGGAACAACATCAGGGAAGTCAGGATTCAAGTTTTGAAGACTTATCTATCGAATAGTAACAAGAAAGAGTGACAAGCAAGCATGATTTGGTTTATGATCATCCAAAACCACCATAATGGTTTGTGGTTTTCCTTAAACTGCCACTTAGTAGAAGACTTACAACTTTTGCTAGACAACAGTTTGTGGTTTTCCTTAAATTTCCACTTGGTAGAAGACATTCAACTTCTGCTACAGAACAATTTATTGTCATCTTTAAATCATCATTCAAAAATACTTCCATTTAGCAAAAGACATCATCTTCTAGCTTCTAGCTAACTTAGGAAATGTTCGAGGAACCATTGATCCCTAGAGCCAAGTTCTAGATTTTGTGGTCATCCGTAAACCACCAGATTGATTTGTGGTCTTCCTTAAACCACCACCACCATTTAGAAGAAGACATCAACTTCTACTAGCCTTTTGGTTTGTGGTCATCCCAAAACCACCAGATTCAGAGAGCACATTCAACCATTCGCAGCTATCCACCTCCATATTTCAGTTGTTCACTTCTATATCTCATCTCTCTTCTTGGACTCACATACACCCCTTCGGATTAAGGGGGGGAATGTTGGAAACCTAATCCATCTAGGGCTATGATATTTTGCACTATTCACTTGTGAGGGAATATGAGAAGTCAGGAGTGATAGAAAACATCATAGGGAGTCCAATCGACCTCTTGGAATACAAATCCAAAGGGCACATCAATCTACTGATATATATATCATATGAATGAATAATATGGATCTCACACTTATCTCTAAATGTGTGTGTCTAACATGAACAAAGGAGAAATGAATAATTTTGTATACTACTCTAAGATTGTAAATGAGGTTATTGTTGATGATAGATAAATATGGATGTGGTGTTAATATTCTTATTTTTATCTCATTGTACATTAGCATTTTATCAATGAAAAATTAGACTTGAGTTGTTTTCCATATTAAAAAATCATGATTGAATTGTGGTTCACACTATTTTATTGATTTTATTTATTTATTTATTTTTCTAAGAAAAAAGTTAAGTTTTTTCATTAATTCAGAAAAACCACCCAAAAGATCTGACAAATCGCTCAAATGTCTCCCAAATTATAATAATAAATGTTGATATACATCATTTTACAACCAAGCCATATCCTCTGGCATATTGTCGCCATAGGGCATCAAAAGAAATGCCATAATGATCAAGATCTTATAACTATGATCAAAACAAATATAAGAAACAACAATCTCATATTGTTGAGGGTAGGGTCATGACATAAAGTCCTCAAAAATTAAAATTATCTTCACTCATGATGACTTGAACTTCTAGTGTGTGATCTTGGTAGAGAGGAAGATGTTAATATCGAAGGATCTAATTTTATTTTAAGATAATGAACTATATTGCCAAAATATTTTGAACCTAAAGAGATCAACCACATAAGAAAATTTGTTTCCAAGTAGAAGGAGATGATTGGTCCACATAAGTCACTCCAACACTAGATCTAAAACATTTCTGCTCCACCCCAATCATTCCCATCTCATGAAACATGGCCTTGAACTCTTTACTTGATGTGAAAGGGAATGAATGAATATTTTCTAGCAACTAAGACAATTCCCCTAATGAATCATTATCCAAGAGTCAATACCTAGTTGGAGAATAGTTACACACCCATCAAACGAAGATCCATTCCAATAGACCAACCTGACTACCTCTGTGCCTAGGAATAAACATACACGGGAAAGAGTAAATCTACTACATGAATTTGATCTTTACATATTTCTCACTAATATCCTCATTACCACCAACCAATCCAATCCTCTATGCATCCAATAAAATATTGGCCATGAGAAGGGAAGGCAATCCTAATTCTAGTCTTCCATTGAATGAGATTCCCTCCTCTTCCTTTGCCTCATTCCCACTAGTTCCCATTGATTGATATGCTCCACAAAAGATTGTATTCACAGGTATTGCTCTGTCTAGCCTCGATCTGCTACCAAGTCCATTTGATCTTCCTCCCATACAATCCCCTAAGCCTTGTATCGCTTCTTTCTCTTGACCTACACCTAGGAAAGTCAATTTCTCCACCCTTACTTAATGCCTTTGTCCTATCTCTCACCCTCAGTACTCCCTAATAGCTAACAAAGAGGGGAGCTTAAAGTCCCCCAAACCATCCTTATTCCCATTATATTTTCTTGAGGCCCCCAATCCATTCTTGATCATGATTTGCTTCCCCTAGTACCTTTCGAAACTTGATTTGACCCAAAACCAAAAATTTGAAACATTTTTGTAGACTTTCACTATTGAGGGAGAAATCATGGAACGAGTTTCCATACTTATGGAAAATCTAACATCAGAATGGAAGATTTTCATAGTCCAAAATTTGGCTCCAACTCTAATTTTCCCATTTGGAAATGAGTTCCTCTAGTAACCCTCCTAAGGTATAAGTCAAGATCAAAATGCAAAAAGTGCATTTTGGATATAGAGCTTCTAGCACCACTCCATGAAAGGACCCCAACTTGTCCCCTACTAGCTTAAAAAAAATGGATCATAAAAATGTAGGGGTAAACCTAGAAGCCACACCCATAAAAATAGCTTGTCCTTCATTGCCCCATTTGAGTCAAATGAATTGTAATAGGGCACTAGCACCAACCTTGAAGACCATAACTCAAAGGGAAACCCGAGAACAAAGTCTCCCTATCTAATGATTTATTAAAAGAAAAAGAGAAAATCCCTCATTGCAAGGGAGAGATATGAACCTTACCCTTGGCCACTAAAGCTCGGGAAGAGCCTATCTCATCTACCATCTTTGAGATGTCCAATTTAAGACCATGGAATTACTCGAGTAAAATTTTATTTGCAACACCTTATCTTCATTCACAATCCATTCTTCTAAAAGATGGAACCTCACCGATCTTTTGGATTGAATGCATCATTTTTTGTGCACTAAAAACCTCTCCCCCAAAACCATTCCCTCAACCCTCATCCTTTTCCTTTCATTTTTTATTTTCACTTAAATTGTTTAAATATTTATAATATTATATGTTAAAAATAATATATCTAAATCAATTTTCTCACTCATCACAACATTGTTGATTGGTTGTGTAAATTCTACAATCACACCTCAAATGATGTGATGCAACCACTAGATGCAAATTTACTAAGTCACGAAATAAAAAAAAAGATCATGTTATTACCTCTACCACTCATCACAACATTGTTGATTGGTTGAGTAAATTCTACAATCACACCTTAAATGATGTGATGCAACCACTACATGCAAGTTTCTTCAGTTGTGAAATAAAGAAAAAGATCATGTTATTACCTCTAATAAAACTAAAACCTTTCCATCCATTGTTTTGTTGTTTTCAAACTAGTCAATCTATTATTTTGTCATTTTCAAATAAATTACTTAAATTCAATATTTAATAAAATTATTTTAATATTGTCTCAAATATATAAATTTAATATTTTATTATTTTAAATGTCAATTTAAATCCTTTAAAACTATATTATATTATATTATATTAATACTTCCTAACTTTTAATTCTACTAAATTGTGATGGTCAAACATTAATCTTTTTCTTCATAAATGACTTCAAAGTGAAAGTGATCTTCATTCGTAAGTCCTTCTATGGTCCCACTTACATCACTTACATTGACATCTTAGAAATTTTAATAGAATATTCTTCTTGTTTTCACTCGCCATCAAAATCATCTCTAAATTTTCTGGCCTAGAGTACTCTTCTTGTTTTCACTCGTCCTCGAAATCATTTTTGAATTTTCCAAAATGGATGTAAGTTTTTAATTATATAGTAATATATTAATATTAATTAACATATACTTTATTATTTATTTAGATATAATTAATTATTATATAATGTGGTGTTAAGGTTTATTTATATATTAATAATAATAATATATAATTATAATTAAAAGTTTTAACAAGTTTAAAGCGTTGGTTTACTTCTTTATTATTAATGTTATTAAATATTTAATTAGTTTTATATTAATAAATGTTTAGTTCAAATATCATAAATAAAACATACTAATTTATTTCTATACATTTAATAAAAATATCATCGAAAAATGTGGAACAACATTACTTAAACTTTGCATAAAAATTGTGAATTTTAATAAATACAAATACTTATTACAATAATAATTAAAATTCTTCAAAACCACCTCCATAACAATTATACAAAGAAAATTCAATAATAATCAACACATTGTGAATACGAAAACGCTGAAACTCCCCACTTGATTGCTTGGAAACTTCTTTAGTCCTTCCTAATGGTCAAGCGTGTTAATGTCAAACGAATTCACATAATGATTCTGGTTATTTGTCTTTGTCATAGACATAGACATTGACTTTTACTTTGAGATAGACTTTGATTGTCTTTCAGATTGGAAGTTTTTAAATAAAAACATTTTTAACAATTCAAATGTGATTACATGAAAATATTTTTAATATTGAGATTATAACTTTTTTTTTTTTAATATTTAGTTTTTTATATAAATAATATAGTTAAATATTATATTTAAAATTAAATGGAAGTTTTAAAAATCTTAATGGTTTAGTGAATCAATAGTATAGCTTATTTCTACTAAATTTTTAAAAATTTTAATGATTGGTTAGTGTAGTGTATTTTGATAATAAAAATTAAATACAAATTTTTGATAGCTTATTTCTACTGAATTCTTAAAAATTTTAATGATTGGTTAGTGTAGTGTATTTTGATAATAAAAATTAAATACAAATTTTTGATAAAATATATTTATTGATATCTAAGTTAAAATATATTAACAATTTTGAAAAGTTGATGACAAAATGAATATAATTATGGGTATTAGGAAAGATTTTTATAAAAAATGTTTATTTTATTAGTAAAAAATCATTTACAATCCAACAAAATTTATATTTTTTCGTTTTCTATGTATTTTTTTTTCACGGAAAATTTTGCTTTATAATTATATTAAATATAAATTGATAATAAACATGTTAATTCAACATCATATGCCAATTACATCTTTTGAAAATAGTCTATTTCCCACGGCAAGACACAAGACTATAATCCCTCAGTTTATACTCTGGTCCCAAATACACAAATCATTGAGGATCGAAATACATATTCCACAAAAAAGACGACAATTAGACTCCCTAAAAAGACACAGTACTAATGATCCATGTAGCAACTCCAAGACTTCTAGAATAGATTTAGAAACATATGAGGACCCTCATGACCCTCTTCACAAAGATAGTAGGCAATATTTTCGGGATCCTTTTTGAGAGCCTGTTTTGAAAGACTATCTGCCTCTTGATTTCCTTCTCTGAAAACATGTGTAAAGGAGATTTTTCAGAAGTGCTTCATAATTTCTAGGATCCTGTCCTTCCAGCATTCCAAAGAGACCACCTGAAGACGACCCTTTCCCTACAGTCATTCTATAACAATTTTTAAGTGCCCCTGGATAAGTAAATCCGAAATCGATAGTCGAGAATCCAATGTAAGTAGGGCCCATACCCCCAAAAGCTCTTGTTTTGTGTTGGTGTTAGGTCCACAGTTGAAGAACCATTTATAAGATTGATGATCGTTGACCCTTATTACCCCACCAGCCCCACAGTTTTGACCAAATTGTTGAGTAGCCCCATCAAACAATCCAACAGTGCCACCGCCTACATACAAACAAAGAAATTTCCTTGAGGCAAAAGCTTTCAACTGAATTTTGTAATCACCCGCAACACTTAAAGTTTTGTAGACCACCTTCTGTAAAGAGGGATTTCCATCTTCGTAAGTAGCATAATTCCTTTCCAGGCATATATACCAGCAAATGAAGGTTGGCAAAGTAGGATAGGATTTATTATGAGCCTTCCAGTTTTTAAAACATTATGCCACAAAGGTACTATTCCACCCTGTAATATGTTTTATGGCCGATTTAATCGTATCCCAAACTGTGATTGTGAAAGGGAACTCTACAAACACATGTAAAATGTTTTCCTTACTGCTCTTACATAAATAGAAAAGGCTAGGTCCGTTATGACCTCTATGTTGTAAATTCTCCCAAGTGAGAATTTTGTTCTCGGCAACCATCCAAGTAAAAAGCTTGATTTTTAAAGGACACTCCCATGACCAAAGTATCTTCCTCCATCCTACAATAGAAAAATTCTAGTACTTTTCTTTGGTGGCCTCACAAACATTTTTTACTATTATATGGCCCGATGAGTCACCTCCCATCCATTTAAGTACATCTGGCCTCGCTTGCAACTTTACACCAGAGTTTATTGAGGTCACATCTGAAGGTCTTCCATTCAAAAGTTGTTTGTCCCTCCAATTCACAGTCATCACTTGAAATCCAGTTTGACCATATCATTCTTGGTCATGGCTCACAACTAACCTGATATAAGTAATAAACCCCTCTCTGATTAAGGATTGGTATCAGGTCATCAGATAGGATGGCCACTTCCCCCATACCCATGATTTAATATTTGCTAATAAGTATAGGTTCACCCATCCCCGGACACCAAGTTATCCAATGCAGTAGTAAATGCATGGATTTGAGTAGATTTTTCCACATCTATGAACCTTTTTCCCCCACCACTAAAATCGATCATATCCATCTCACTACAAAACCAAATGGAAGATATTTGTCTATTATGACGTGGTGCCAAAGGCCTTCTATCATCAACACCCTCCATAGAGTATTCATAGTCAAGGCTCTACAGAACCTAAAAATATTTCTTAGTCCACATACCTCGTGACTTTTTGGTCAAGCAATGAGTTGTCAGTTACACAGATGGTAGCTCTTCTTTTGTTTACATCCTGACCATAGAAAAGTGAAGACCACTTGATGAATTCTATTAACCACATATGACATAATATGAGCCAATGTCGTCCAGTAGACTGGTTGGCTTTCTAAAACAGCCTTAATTAGAACTAAGTGGTCGCCAATGGAAATCCATCTATTGCACCAATGGTTTATCCGCTTCTCAAATTTTGCAATAAGCCAGTGCCAGTCCTCCACCTTATACCTGTCAAGTTTTAGATAGTAACCAAGATACGTGAAAGCTTCAGTAATATCATAAAAATTAAAATGAAAGGATTCTTTTAATGTATCTGGAACATTTTGATGAACTCCAAAGTGGAGGAAAGATGTCTTCTGAACATTTATCAAGAGTCCAATGTCACTACAAAAAATGGTCAGAATCCTATTTATCTCCTTCCATTCATCAAGAGAGGCTTTTGACATTATAAGAATGTCATCAACTAAAAGAAGATGGAGGATCCTAATTAATATTGAAACCTTTATACCAGCCAATGTGCCTTCATCTTGGCTTCTTTTGAGTGCCAAAATCAACCCTTCCATCACCATAATGAATAACAAAGGCGACAATGGGCATCCCTGTCTTAGCCGTCTGCCAATTTTGAAGAAATCCGTCGGCTCTCCATTAATTAGAATATCGAAGGTTGTTGTTGTGACGCATCCCATGATCCACTTTGTCGTAGGCAGTCTAAACCCACATTGGATAAGAGTCAAACGGAGAAAGTCCTAGCTTATACAATCATATGCTTTCTTTAAGTCAATCTTTAAAATTAAAACTTGTAGTTTTTTTTCTTTGATACCGTGAAGGCACTCCTGTGTTGATGCAATGGCGTCAGGAATTTTCCTTCCTTTTAAAAAGCCTAATTGCTCCTCTAACAGAGTATGGGAAAGAATAGGTATTATCCTCTTAGCAATGAGTTTTGTTATGATCTTATAGCAAAGATTGCACATAGAAATAGGTCGAAAATCCCCAAAAGAAGCAAGTCCATTGACTTTTGGTATAAGGGAAATAAAATTCGAGTTCAAAGACCTGATAACCTCTCCACTTAGTCTGGATTCCTCAACAGCCTCAAGCAAATCTTTTGCAACCATCTCATAGAAGTGTAAAAAGAACTCAACAGTCCACCCGTCGGGACTTGGACTTTTGTCCTTGGTGAAACCCTTTAGGACTTCTAGAACTTCCTTTCTAGTACAAGTCTTCTCAAGTAATTGAACTTCTTTTTCGGAAACCATTCTTGGGAAAATTCCAACTGATGCAAACTGATCCTCAATCGAATTTTGCCCGGTATCTTGATAGAATAAACTAAAAAACCTTTGTACTTCATCCTTTATAGCCTCTTGATCATAGTGAACCTGATCAGAGTCATCCTTTAACTCCCACAAATGCTTTTTATTTCTTCTATAACTCGCAAATTGATGGAAATATTTTGTATTTTTGTCCCTGTACTGAATCCATGTAGCCCTAGTTTTTAGACATCATCGTTCCTCCTCTGCTGGAAGTGATTTATTCCGTTCAGCTTCAAGTGTTTTTAGTCGAGGATCAGGATCAATACTATGATCACCATTTAATTTTTGCTTGATAAGAAGGGCAATCTCTGCTTCAATGTTTTCAAATACTTCTTGTTCCTTTTGTTTCCTTTCAGTAATCCATACCTTCACGCGAGCTTTTAGCATGCTCAACTTTGTAACCAAACTCCTTTGAGATCCCTCCTCCTCATAATCCTGATGAGTGTTCCACACTTCCCGAACCAATTCAGCGAATGACTCTTCTCGTAAACAGGATGGGTTAAATTTAAACAGATCAGCTACAGACATGTAACCAATATTCAATTGAAAAAGAACACATGCATGATCGGAAATAAATGAAAATTCCACCCACGATCGATATCTGGTTGAAGCAAGTAGAGTAGCATTAGAGGCAAACACTCTATCTAGTCTTTTTTGTATCTTGTCCACCCCACTTCTATCATTTCTCCAAGTTGGCACCACCTCCACAGGCATTATATCAACCAGATGATTTTTTTTTTTTAAATCTCTTTAAAAAAAACCACCAGGGGATTTGTTAAAGCCGATGCACCCCATACTTATTCTGTGCTAGTCGTAAAGTTCATGCCCCTTGCTAGTATAAGATCACCCAGTGCTAACAAAACTTTTGTGTCCATCTTTTTCCAAAACCGCCTGTGCCCGGTGCGTGGGCCATAAACATTTAAAAAATAAATCCTTCTTTTGTCAGGTAGTCAAATACATGTCAATAAAATCTCACCAAGACTTAGAAAAGGCTTTAACTCAAAAACAAATTGGATTCCATGCCACCAGAAGTCCACCCGACTTCCCTAGAGAACTGACTACACAGATCATCCTGTTAGGACATAAAATGTTCATGAATTTTCTAGCCTTCTCCTCAGGGACTAAGGTCTCTTGGAGAAAAATAATATCCAACTTGGTTTTAGAAAGAATTCTACACATGGAGGGAAATTTTAGGGGACCTCCCACCCCTCTGATATTCAAGGAGAGGAGGATAATGATTTATCTCTTGCAAGGGATTTCATGCCTCTAAGCGCCCCCGAATCATGAGTAGAAGCTAAATGTTGATCAACAATAGAAGGAGTTTTCCCCATCTTCTTTCGAGCACTCCTGGTTTTAATGGGGGATAACTCCAAACCCAATCCCTACGCCCATGTTAAGTCATTCCCCGAACCTTCCCCTAAACTTGTAGTCACCTCTGCAGGTCCACATTCCACCTCTCCATGAATGAATTCCAAGCCCAAGTATGTCGGTAAGGGAATAGGACTAGTGGCCTCCCTATAGGTCGAGACCAAGGAAGTTATCACATTTTCCAGAACTTGTTCCACCACAAGTTGACAAAAAGTATGTGAATCAATATCGAGCCTTGCCACAGTGGTCATCAAAGAAGGTTCTTCAGGTAAGGAGACTGAAGTATCTAAGGATACCGGGTGAAGAGGAGTCCTATCAGGGACAGTATATGTACCACCAGGTTCTGTCGTACCCAAATTCCTTGAAACCACTACTTGTAAAGGATCAAAGAGCGACGAGAAAGAATTTTTCAGTAAATCACGTTCCCACGATGAAAGCAAAAAATACAAAGCAGGACGGTAAGTTTTTAACTTACCTATGAAGGTGTCTGAGATAGGACCAGGTGTATCTTCAGCGCTCCTAGCAGCTAAGATGCCCAAATCTTCTGAGTCTGCTTCGCTCATATAAAAATCTTTTGTAGAATCTTCCAAAGATTCCTCGGAGTCAGAGACCCCTGTCATGAAATGACAATCTTTGCGCAGGTGACCCGTCCGTCTGCAAATAGAGCATCGGAATGGTAAACCCAAATAGTCTAATCTTTGGACAATAACTTTTCCGTGCCATTCCAACTCTAGCGTTTCCAGGAGACCAACATGGACGTCTAGTTCAACAAGGACCCTCGCCATTCGCTTGTCGATTGAAAGAAAATCGGCTTCATCAACCTTTAAGAACCGACCTAGCATGTTCCTAATAGCCTCTAGGGATTTTTTATTCCATAGTTGGATTGGCAGTCTAGGTAGTAAGACCCATACATGACGGAAACTAAAATATTCAATAGTAGGGTCAAAGCGCGTGCGCCAACGCTTCAACATAATGCTTCCGCCCTCGAAGAATCTATCAAGGATGAAAGCAGAATCATCCAGATTTTTGAAAACCAAACCAAACCACCTGCGTGGGAGGGTCAACAACTTAGGCCAATATCCAATGAGTGGAACCCAAGTAATTTGCATCCACTCATTGAAAGGTAAATTGCTCATGGCCTTGTACTCAAACCTCCCAACTAACGCACAAAGGTTGAGTTTGCAAGACTCTTCCAACCCCACATCCATGCACATAATCAAACAATGCTTCACCTTCTTAGGCTTCCAGACACGGACACTTCTTCAACCTTCCACTGCATATGGAGGAGAGAATGAACAATTTCCTATTTCTAATGCCAAATCTTCGAGAACATGAATAGATTCTGACAAACTAATTGCAAAGGTTTACATAGAAACAAAACATTATTGTATAAGACTTTATCTAACCCCTCTTGATTTCCAATGGGGACCAAAAGGTGTGAATTCATCACTTTCCAACCTATTATTCTTTCCTACCCCTTGAGCTACCTTGTCCTTTTTACACCTCCTTCCCCTTATAAGAGTAGAGGAGGGCTTTGGTGCAGAGTTTTTCAAAACATTAGCAAAGGAAAAAGGTTTAGAAGGGTAGGAACGAGACTGCACTTTTGGAATAGAATTCCCATGACCTGATTTTTTTTCCACTTTTACAGCTTCCACTTCTTCCTCCTCTAACTCCTCGCTATCTTTGCCATCTTCTTCCTCAGTCTCCTCGCTATTCTCTCCATCTTTTCCTTCTCCAATTTGCTGGTAAAAGTAAAAATGAAATAACCTTGGCCTACAACAAAAGATATGATCGTACCTTTGATCTAAGGGAACCAATTCTCCAATACCTATGATTCCACAACCTTGGGACTTGGCCATAGCTCAATAAACTTTCCCACCAAAGCACGTTCATTGAAAAGAGAGAGATGATCTTCAAGGTTCAAGAGATGAGAACTTCATATGTGACATATATTCAGATTGTTTGACAAATCGACTGGATTGAAGCAAGTTTCTATTCCGATGGTTCAAAGACTGAACCAAAGAACAAAATTATTCTATATCATCTCTAATTTCAGTACCCATATTTGAAGATCCAATCGACCAGGCATGCTAGATTGGAGAAGAGGACGAAATCCTTCACATGGATCACACACAACGAATCCAAGACAGTGGCTTGGATTCAAAATTCCCACATGGATCACACACAACGACATCAAGACAGTGGAAACAAATCTAGTGCAAAGGATATCAACATGTTGAACTGTCATCTCCATCATATTGACATACAAGTTCAATATAATTTCCCTCAACATGTTGAACTGTCATCTCCATCATTTCATTTGTGACCTTCTCGGATCTTATGGCAGTGCGGATGGCAGCCACATTGTCATTGAAATTGGCGTCATTGTCATTAAAATCCCTTTCTACTTATTTTTTGAATTTATATTATAAATGACAGCTGATTTACAGTCGAGAGAGCTCGTGGTAGTCGCTGGCACCACAGGTGACATGCTCACATGCTCTCATTGGATAGACGCATGGAGGTGACAGGTGACATGCTCTCATTGGATAGACGCATGGAGGAATCCATACAATTTCAACCTCATATCGATGTACTTGAATTTTGTTTTGCATTACGGTCAAAGAAGATTGAAAAATCGAATACAATATCCTCCTTCTTCTTTGTGGGTGGAGAACCCCTCTAGTCTTCTCATCTTGACCGACAACCTCTTCATCTTTGCTAGCATACAGTTAGAGGATGAACACACTTTTGCATATGTAGCAGTCTACACAGCTCTGATAGGGTTTTGTAGGATGGTTAGTGGGTGGTGTTAGCAACATTGTGATTCTTAATTTTACTCCATTGTGAGTAAGGTTGGAAAGTAGGATATAGAAGGAAATGAAGATACCCCTCTTGTGAAAGAATCGTGCAACATCTATTTAGAAGTTAAATATTGATCTGAAATTTTTTAAAGCGTTGCTTGTTTGCATAGGTTTTGTTCTACTTGCATGGTTCTTGTTCCAACAATAACACAGTGTTCAAGGGGTAAATATTTAGTTTATTTTGGTGCTTGGCTTTTAAAAAAAGGGCCGAGAAGTTGTTGATTCTTTGGAGAACGAGAAGAACATTTCAACTCTAGGTATATTTGCAAATAGTTTTGTTTTGTAATTTTACTTGTGTTTTTTCTGTAAACAGGTGTATTTTCGGTAATAGCTTACACCCTCCATGAGTTATTTTCATTTTTGAGTCTGATTGTTAAAGGGTGGAGTTGCAATAAACCATGTGAGGTCTGAGCTATTGCTCAAATTGATGAACTATTAGAGTTACTTAACACTATAATACTCTCTTCTATGCACAATACAATCACAACTGACATAGAAACTCTCACCGATGTTCTAACTTGTTTACAAGATTCATAGGACAAAATTGAATTTATCCAACTTGAATCACATCTCCAAGAAGAATAAATACGACAAAAGAATCGTCATTATGAACTAGTCCTTGTTTAGAACAATTCTTTTTTTGAACTTGAGTATGATTCAGATCAACAACTAATGCAGAAGAAACTCAGTGAGCCAGCTTCAGATTCAAGTACATAGGAAGTTTGGCTTCCTCTTTCCAAGATAATCATTAGACCTTGGGAAGAAATCAGAATCAATAAACACAGAACTAGTATTAGACATGAAAAAGAAGTGACCTTTCATATTATAGATTATACCAAACCGATCCAGTTCCATAGTGTTGGACTTCTACAAGAAATTTCATATTCACCTGCTCCAGTTCAAGAGCATATTTCAATGTGCCAACATTATCAGTGAGTTGGCCACATGGAAGATTAATTCTTTGATCTTCATCCTTGCAAGCATTGTGGAAAGCACAATCATCCTTCAAACATATGTTTTAATAGCAAGAAATATGCAAGAGAAAAGGACCAATGTGGGTGGATCACTTCTTGGTGATGGTCATCAACAATCAAGAAGATAAATCATTCATACCAAAGAATTCATTCTCGAGTATTGACACATATTGCAGTGAAAGGATTTGCATATTCTCACCTTGTTCTTGAGAGGGGGGAACAACATCARGGAAGTCAGGATTCAAGTTTYGAAGACTTATMAATCGAATASTAACAAGAGAGAGTGACAARCAAGYGTGATTTGGTTTATGATCATCCAAAACCACCATATTGGTTTGTGGTTTTCCTTAAACCACCACTTAGTAGAAGACTTACAACTTCTAGCACCACTCTATGAAAGGACCCCAACTTGTCCCCTACTAGCTTAAAAAAATTGGATCATAAAAATGTAGGGGTAAACCTAGAAGCCACACCCATAAAAAGAGCTTGTCCTTCATTGCCCCATTTGAGTCAAATGAATTGTAATAGGGCACTAGCACCAACCTTGAAGACCATGACTCAAAGGGAAACCCGAGAACAAAGTCTCCTTATATAATGATTTATTAAAAGAAAAGGAGAAAATCCCTCATTGCAAGGGAGAGATATGAACCTTACCCTTGGCCACTAAAGCCCGGGAAGAGCCTATCCCATCTACCATCTTTGAGATGTCCAATTTAAGACCATGGAATTACTCGGGTAAAATATTATTCACAACACCTTATCTTCATTCACGATCCATTCTTCTAAAAGATGGAACCTCACCGATCTTTTGGATTGAATGCATCATTTTTTGTGCACTAAAAACCTCTCCCCCAAAACCATTCCCTCAACCCTCATCCTTTTCCTTTCATTTTTTATTTTTACTTAAATTGTTTAAATATTTATAATATTATATGTTAAAAATAATATATCTAAATCAATTTTCTCACTCATCACAACATTGTTGATTGGTTGTGTAAATTCTACAATCACACCTCAAATGATGTGATGCAACCACTAGATGCAAGTTTACTAAGTCATGAAATAAAAAAAAATATCATGTTATTACCTCTATCACTCATCACAACATTGTTGATTGGTTATGTAAATTCTAGAATCACACCTCAAATGATGTGATGCAACCGCTACATGCAAGTTCCTTAAGTTGTGAAATAAAGAAAAAGATCATGTTATTACCTCTAACAAAACTAAAACCTTTCCATCCATTGTTTTGTTGTTTTCAAACTAGTCAATCTATTATTTTTTCATTTTCAAATAAGTTACTTAAATTCAATATTTGATAAAGTTATTTTAATATTGTCTCAAATATATAAATTTAATATTTTATTGTTTTAAATGCCAATTTAAATCCTTTAAAACTATATAATATTATATTATATTAATACTTCCTAACTTTTAATTCCACTAAATTGTGATGGTCAAACCTTAATCTTTTTCTTCATAAATGACTTCAAAGTGAAAGTGATCTTAGAAATTTTAATAGAATATTCTTCTTGTTTTCACTAGCCCTCAAAATCATCTCTAAATTTTCTGGCCTAGAGTACTCTTCTTGTTTTCACTCGTCCTCGAAATCGTTTTTGAATTTTCCAAAATGGATGCAAGTTTTTAATTATATAGTAATATATTAATATTAATTAACATATATTTTGTTATTTATTTAGATATAATTAATTACTAAATAATGTAATGTTAAGGTTTATTTATATATTAATAATAATAATAATATGAATATGTAATTATAATTAAAAGTTTTAACGAGTTTAAGGAATTGGTTTACTTTATTATTGTTAATGTTATTAAATATTTAATTAATTCTGTGTTAATAAATATTTAGTTTAAATTTCCTAAATAAAACATACTAATTTACTTCTACACATTTAATAAAGATGTCATCGAAAAATGTGTAGCAACATAGCTTAAACTTTGCATAAACTTTGTCTTTTTAATAAATAAAAATACTTATTACAATGATAATTAGAAATTCTTCAAAACCTCCTCCATAACAATTATACAAAGAAAATTCAACAATAATCAACACATTGTGAATACGAAAATGCTGAAACTCCCCACTTGATTGCTTGGAAACTTCTTTGGTCAAGCGTGTTAATGTCAAACGAAATCACATAATGATTCTGGTTATTTGTCTTTGTCATAGACATTGACTTTGACCTTGAGATAGGCTTTGATGAGAAAAATAACTTCGTGCTTTCAGATTGGAATATGAGCCAATGTCGTCCAATAGACTGGTTGGCTCTCTAAGATAGCCTTAATTAGAACTAAGTGGCCGCCAATGGAAATCCATCTATTGCACCAATGGTTTATCCGCTTCTCAAATTTTGCAATAAGCCAGTGTCATTCCTCCACCTTATACCTGTCAAGTTTTAGATAGTAACCAAGATACGTGAAAGCTTCAGTAAGATCAGAAAAATTAAAATGAAAAGATTCTTTTAATGTATTCAGAACATTTTGATGAACTCCAAAGTGGAGGAAAGATGTCTTCTGAACATTTATCAAGAGTCCAATGGCACTACAAAAAACAGTCAAAATCCTATTTATCTCCTACCATTCATCAAGAGAGGCTTTTGACATTATAAGAATGTCATCAATGAAAAGAAGATGGAGGATCCTAATTAATATTGAAACCTTTATACCAGTCAATGTGCCTTCATCTTGGCTTCTTTTGAGTGCCAAAATCAACCCTTCCATCACCATAATGAATAACAAAGGCGACAGTGGGCATCCCTATCTTAGCCCTCTACCAATTTTGAAGAAATCTATCGGCTCTCCATTAATTAGAATATCAAGGGTTGTTGTTGTGATGCATCCCATGATCCACTTTGTCGTAGGCAGTCTAAACCCACATTGGATAAGAGTCAAACAGAGAAAGTCCCAACTTATACAATCATATGCTTTCTTTAACTCAATCTTTAAAATTAAAGCTTGTAGTTTTTTTTCTTTGATACCGTGAAGGCACTCCTGTGTTGATGCAATGGCGTTAGGAATTTTCCTTCCTTTTAAAAATCCTAATTGCTCCTCTAATAGAGTATGGGACAGAATAGGTATGATCCTCTTAGCAATGAGTTTTGTTATGATCTTATAGCAAAGATTGCACATAGCAATCGGCCGAAAATCCCCAAAAGAAGCAAGTCCATTGACTTTTGGTATAAGGGAAATAAAATTCGAGTTCAAAGACCTGATAACCTCTCCACTTAGTCTAGATTCCTCAACATCCTCAAGCAAATCTTTTGCAACCATCTCATAGAAGTGTAAAAAGAACTCAACAGTCCACCCGTCGGGACCTGGACTTTTGTCCTTGGTGAAACCCTTTAGGACTTCTAGAACTTCCTTGCTAGTACAAGTCTTCTCAAGTAATTGAACTTCTTCTTCAGAAACCATTCTTGGGAAAAATCTAACTGATGCAAACTGATCCTCAATCGAATTTTTCCCTGTAACTTGATAGAACGAACTAAAAAACCTCTGCACTTCATCCTTTATAGCCTCTTGATCATAGTGAACCTGATCAGAGTCATCCTTTAACTCCCACAAATGCTTTTTATTTCTTCTATAACTAGCACATTGATGGAAATATTTGTATTTTTGTCCCCACACTGAATCCATGTAGCTCTATTTTTTAGACGTCATCATTCCTCCTCTACCAGAAGTGATTTATTCCATTCAGCTTTAAGTGTTTTTAGTCGAGGATCAGGATCAATACTGTGATCACCATTTAATTTTTTCTTGATAAGAAGGGCAATCTCTGCTTCAATGTTTCCAAATACTTGTTGTTCCTTTTGTTTCCTTTCAGTAATCCATACCTTCACGCGAGCTTTTAGCATGCTCAGCTTCCTAACCAAACTCCTTTGAGATCCCTCCTCCTCATAATCCTGATGAGTGTTCCACACTTCCCGAACCAATTCAGCGAATGACTCTTCTCGTAAACATGATGGGTTAAATTTAAACAGATGAGCTACAGACATGTAACCAATATTCAATTGAAAAAGAACACATGCATGATCGGAAATAAATGAAAATTCCACCCACGATCGATATCTAGTTGAAGCAAGTAGAGTAGCATCAGAGGCAAACACTCTATCTAGTCTTTTTTGTATCTTGTCCACCGCACTTCTATCATTTCTCCAAGTTGGCACCACCTCCGCGGGCATTATATCAACCAGATGATTTTTTTTTTAAATCTCTTTAAAAAAACCACCAAGGGATCTGTTAAAGCCGATGCACCCCATACTTCTTTTGTGGTAGTCGTAAAGTTCATGCCCCTTGCTAGTATAAGATCACCCAGTGCTAACAAAACTTTTGTGCCCATCTTTTTCCAAAACCAGCTGTGCCCAGTGCACGGGCCATAAACATTTAAAAAATAAATCCTTCTTTTGTCAGGTAGTCGAATACATGTCAATAAAATATCGCTAAGACTTAGAAAAGGCTTTAACTCACAAAAAATTGGATTCCATGCCACCAGAAGTCCATCCGACTTCCCTACAGAACTGACTGCATAGATCATCCTGTTAGGACATAAAATGTTCATGAATTTTCTAGCCTTCTCCTCAGCGACTAAGGTCTCTTGGAGAAAAATAATATTCAACTTGGTTTTAGAAAGAATTCTACACATGGAGGGAAATTTTAGGGGACCTCCCATCCCTCTGATATTCAAGGAGAGGAGGATAATGATTTATCCCTTGCAAGGGCTTTCATGCCTCTAAGCACCCACAAATCATGAGTAGAAGCTAAATGTTGATCCACAATCGAAGGAGTTTTCCCCATCTTCTTTCGAGCACTCCTGGTTTTAATGGGGGATAACTCCAAACCCAATCCCTGCGCCCATGTTAAGTCCTTCCCCGAACCTTCCCCTAAACTTGTAGTCACCTCTGCGGCTCCACATTCCACCTCTCCATGAATGGATTCCAAGCCCAAGTATGTCAGTAAGGGAATAGGACTAGTGGCCTCCCTATAGGTTAGGACCAAGGAATTTATCACATTTTCCAGAACTTGTTCCACCACAAGTTGACAAAAAGTATGTGAATCAATATCGAGCCTTGCCACAGTGGTCGTCAGAGAAGGTTCTTCAGGTAAGGAGACTGAAGTATCTAAGGATACTGGGTGAAGAGGAGTCCTATCAGGGACAGTATATGTACCACCAGGTTCTGTCATACCCAAATTCCCCGAAACCACTACTTGTAAAGGAGCAAAGAGTGACGAGAAAGAACTGTCCAATAAATCACGTTCCCATGATGAAAGCGAAAAATACAAAGCAGGGCAGTAAGTTTTTAGCTTACCTATGAAGGTGTCTGAGATAAGACTAGGTGTATCTTCAGCGCTCCCAGTAGCTAAGACGCCCAACTCTTTTGAGTCTACTTCGCTCATATAAAAATCTTTTGTAGAAGCTTCCAAAGATTCCTCGAAGTCAGAGACCCCTGTCATGAAATGACAGTCTTTGCGCAGGTGACCTGTCCATCTGCAAATAGAGCATTGGAATGGTAAATCCAAATAGTCTAATCTTTGGACAATAACTTTTCCGCACCATTCCAACTCTAGCGTTTCCAGGAGACCGACATGGATGTCCAGTTCAACAAGGATCATCACCATTTGCTTTTCCATTGAAAGAAAACCGGCTTCATCAACCTTTAAGAACTGACCTAGCATGTTCCCAATAGCCTCCAAGGATTTTTTATTCCATAGTTGGATTGGCAGTCCAGGTAGTAAGACCCATACATGACGAAAACTAAAATATTCAGTAGCAGGGTCAAAGCGCATGCGCCAACGCTTCAACATAATGCTTCCGCCCTCGAAGAATCTATCAAGGATGAAAGAAGAATCCTCCGGATTTCTGAAAACCAAACCAAACCACCTGCACAGGAGGGTCAACAATTTAGGCGAATATCCAATGAGTGGAACCCAAGTAATTTGCATCCACTCGTTGAAAGGTAAATTTCTCCTGGCCTTGTACACAAACCTCCCAACCAATGCGCAGAGGGAGAGTTTGCAAGACTCTTCCAACCGCACATCCATGCACATAATCAAACGACACTTCACCTTCTTAGGCTTCCAGACATGAACACTTCTTCAACCTTCCACTGCATATGGAGGCGAGAATGAACAATTTCCTATTTCTAATGCCAAATCTTCGAGAACATGAATAGATTCTGACAAACTAATTGCAAAGGTTTACATAGAAACAAAGCATTATTGTATAAGACTTTCTCTAACCCCTCTTGATTTCCAATGGGGACCAAAAGGTGTGAATTTCTCACTTTCCAAGCTATTATTATTTCCTACCCCATGAGCTACCTTTTCCTTTTTAGACCTCCTTCCCCTTGGAAGAGTAAAGGAGGGCTTTGGTGCAGAGTTTTTCAAAGCATTACCAAAGGAAAAGGGTTTAGAAGGGTAGGAACGAGACTGCACTTTTGGAACAGAATTCCCATGACATGATATTTTTTTTCCACTTTTTACAGCTTCCACTTCTTCCTCCTCTAACTCCTCACTATCTTCTCCATCTTCTTCCTCAGTGTCCTCTCTATTCTCTCCATCTTTTTCCTCTCCAATTTTCTCGTAAAAGTAAAAATGAAATAACCTTTGCCTACAACAAAAGATATGATTGTACCTTTGATCTAAGGGAACCAATGCTCCAATACCTAGGATTCCACAACATTGGGACTTCTCCATAGCTCAATAAACTTTCCCACCAAAGCACATTCATTGAAAAAGAGAGATGATCTTCAATGTTCGAGAGATGAGAACTCCATATGTGAAATATCTTCAGATTGTTTGAAAAATCGATTGGATTGAGGCAATTTTCTATTCCAATGGTTAAAAGAGTGAACCAAAGAAAAAAAATCCTCTATATCATATCTAATTTCAGTACCCATCTTTGAAGATCCAATAAACAAGGCCTGCTAGATTGGCAAATAGGACGAAATCCTTCACATGGACCACACACAACGACATGAAGACAATGGCTTGGATTCAAAATTCACACACGAACCACGGATATTATATGGCAGTGACCTTCTCGGATCTTATCATTTCATCTGCGACCTTCTCGGATCTTATATGGTAGTGACCTTTCGGATGGCAGCCACATTTTCATTGAAACTGGTGCCATTTTCATTGAAATCCATTTCTATTTTTGTTTTGAATTTATATTATAAATGACAGGTGATTTACAATCGAGAGAGCTCGTTGAAAAGAAGAGTTGGTGGGATATTACTCTGGCACCACAAGTTTCAATATGGAGTCTTGTTATTATTGGAAAAGAAGAGCTGGTGGGATATTACTCCAAGCGTGACCTGATCTCATTGGATCGTTGCATGGAGGAATCCACACAATTTCAACCTGATAATGATGTACTTGAATTTGTTTTTCATTATGGTCAAAGAAGATTGGAAAATCGAATACAATATCCTCCTTCTTCTTTGTGGGTGGAGAACCCCTCTAGTCTTCTCATCTTGACCGACAACTTCTTCGTCGTTTTGCATTATGGTCAAAGAATATTGGAAAACCTAATACAATATCCTCCTTCTTCTTTGTGGGTGGAGAACCCATCTAGTCTTCTCATCTTGATCGACAACCTCTTCATCTTTGGTGGCATGCAGTTAGAGGATGAAGAAACATTTTTATATGTAGCAGTATACACAGATCTACTAGGGTTTTGTAGGATTGTTAGTGGGTGGTGTTAGCAACATTGTGATTCTTAATGTTAAGGTTGGAAAGTAGGATATAGAAGGAAATGAAGATGCCCCTCTTGTGAAAGAATCGTGAAATGTCTATTTAGAAGCTAAATACCCATCCGATTTTTTTGAAAGCATTGCTTGTTTGCACGATAACACACTCTTCAAGGGGTAAATATTTAGTTTATTTCGGTGCTCGGATTTAAAAAAAAGGGCTGAGAAGTTGTCAATTCTTTGGAGAACGAGAAGAACATTTCAACTCCAGGTATACTTGCAAATAGTTTTGTTTTGTAAGTTTACTTTTGTTTTTTTGTAAATAGGTGCATTTTCGATAATAGCTTACACCCTCCATGATTTATTTTTATTTTTGAGTCTGATTGTTAAAGGGTAGAGTTGCAAGAAACCCTGTGAGGTCTGATCTATTGCTCGAATTGATGAACTATTAGAGTTACTTAAAACTATAATACTCTCTTATATGGATAATACAATCACAACTGACATAACAACTCTCACCGATGTTCTAACTTGTTTACAAGATACATAGGAAAAAAATGAATTTATCCAACTTTAATCACATCTCCAAGAAGAAGGAATACAACAAAATAATCTTCATTCTGAACTAGTCCTTGTTTAGAACAATTCTCTTTTTAAACTTGAGAATGATTCAGATCAACAACTAATGCAGAAAAAACTCAGTGAGCCAACTTCAGATTCAAGTACAGAGGAAGTTCAACTTCCTCTTTCCAAGCTAAACATTAGACCTTGGGAAGAAATCAGAATCAATAAACACAAAACTGGTATTAGATATGAAAAGGAAGTCTCCTTTCATATAATAGATTATATCAAACCGATCTAGTTCCATAGTGTTGGACTTCTATAAGAAATTTCATATTCACCTGCTCTAGTTCAAGAGCATATTTTGATGTGCCAACATTATCAGTGATTTGGCCACATGGAAGATCAGTTCTTCGATCTTCATCCTTGTGAGCATTGTGGAAAGCACAATCATCCTTCAAACATATGTTTTAATAGCAAGAAATATGCAAGAGAAAAGGACCACTGTGGGTGGATCACTTCTTGGTGATGGTCATCAACAATCAAGAAGATAAATCATTCATACCAAAGAATTCATTATCGAGTGTTGATGCATCTTGTAGTGAAAGGATTTTCATATTCTCACATTGTTCTTTAGAGTGGGGAACAACATCAGGGATTGATAGTCAGGATTCAAGTTTTGAAGAATTATCAATCGAATAGTAACAAGAGAGAGTGACAAGTAAGCTTGATTTGGTTTGTGATCATCCAAAACCACCATATTGGTTTGTGGTTTTTTTTAAACCACCACTTAGTAGAAGACTTAAAACTTCTGCTAGACAATGGTTTGTGGTTTTCCTTAAACCTCCACTTGGTAGAAGACATTCAACTTCTTCTACAGAACAATTTATTGTCATCTTTAAACCATCATTAGAGAACACTTCCATTTAGCAGAAGACATCATCTTCTATCTTCTAGCTAAATTAGGAAATGTTCCAGGAACCATTGATCCCTAGAGCCAAGTTCTAGAGTTTGTGGTCGTCCGTAAACCACCAGATTGGTTTGTGCTCTTCCTTAAACCACCACCACCATTTAGAAGAAGACATCAACTTCTACTAGCCTTTTGGTTTGTGGTCATCCCAAAACCACCAAATTCAGAGAGCATATTCAACCATTCACATCTATCCACCTTCATATTGTAGTTGTTCACTTCTAGATTTCATCTCTCTTCTTGGACTCACATACACCCCTTTGGATTAAGGGGGGAATGCTGGAAACCTAATCCATCTAGGGTTACGATATTTTGTATTATTCACTTGTGAGGGAACATGAGAAGTCAGGAGTGATAGAAAACATTATAGGGAGTCCAATCGACCTCTTGGAAAACAAATCCAAAGGTCACATCAATGTACTTATATGTGTATCATATGAATGAATAATATGGATCTCACACTTATCTCTAAATTTGTGTGTCTAACATCAACAAAGGAGAAATGAATAATTGTGTATACTACTCTAATATTGTAAACGAGTTGATTGTTGATGATAGATAAATATGGATGTGGTGTTAATTTTCTTGTTTTTATCTCATTGTACATTTTCATTTTATCAATGAGAAATTAGAATTGAGTTGTTTTTTTTCCAAATGAAAATTAGCTCAAAATTATATTCGGATATAATTGTTTTTACATAATGTCATTCAAGTCCATAAGCCCAGTTGATATGACTGATAATAAGCTTGAATCGAAGGACAGTCAAAATAGTCTTTGCTTACAATCAGTTTTATCATTGATATATCATCATCAAAATACCACAACACAAAATCACAACCTTTAGCAAGTTATTGGCTAATTCTTCTAGAGCACTGGAACAAAAAATAAAAACTATCTCCCTCAAAAAAGATAGAACCATCAGAACGTGGACAAATTTTTCATGGGACCTGATCCTCCAGGTTCCTAAAGATAAAAGGATATCTTACCTTCAGGCTCATGAAGAGCTACTTTGGATAGTTGATCTGCCTCTTTGTTAAAATCTTTGTATATGTGGTGAAAGTTGATATCCTAAAAATTCTTTATGAGGTTTCTTGTTCTAATTTTCCAACCTTATATAGTGCATGCCTTCAGCTGACCTTTGTCATTTAGCCAATCTATAATCACTCTTGAATCACCAAATTCTTGGATCTTTGAGAGAGAGAGATGAGTAGCTAAGGTAAGGGTCACCCAAATACCCAAGAGCTTTGACTTTGTATTGGTTCCCTCACCACCATTTAGATACCATCTATAAACAAGTGAATAAAATGTTTTTATAACTCCCCCTGCCCTACACCATTTTTTATTACTCTGGGCTACCCCATCAAAAAAGGCTAAAGAAAATCCAACAGAGAGCAAGACCCTACATTCTATTATAGGAGCAAGAATTTGAGTCGAGGGCTTATGCTTATAAATTCCCAGCACTTTAATGATCATAGAGTGGACAAAGGGGGCCAAGTTGTCGAAAGTTTCTCTATTCCTTTCATTCCATATAAACCAATAGATAATAGTTGCAAGAGAAGGAGACACAGATTTATCTTTCATCCAATTATTAAAGCAGTCGTAAAAAGTCTTACCTTCCCAGTTCCTCTTAAATTTTTGAGTGTACTTGAATCTTTCCCATATCTTTTTAGTGAATAGACAGTCAATAAAAAGATGAGTGATATCCTTTCTATTGTTTTTGCACAAAACACATAGGCTAGGGCCTTCCCATCCTTTTTTCTATAAGATATCCCAAGTTAATATTTTTTGTTCCGATGCCAACCAAATGAAGAGTTTGATATTTAATTGAATATCTCACTTCCAAATTGTATGCCTCCAATCCATAAACTAAAAATCAAAAGTTGAGTAAAGAGCCAAATAAGCATTTTTAACTGATAAAATGCCTGAAGAGTTACCTCCTGTCCACACTAATTGATCTGGAGCATCCCTGATAAATACACCAGCTCCTATGAGAAATTTATGAAAAATATCCCATTCTTCTGCTAAATTACCACTCAAACCCAAATCTTTGCTTTTGAACCAATTCCCATAATAATCAACAGAAATGTGAGTTGTCTTTTCTTGTGCTAGGACATTAATATTTCCTTTCTAGAGATGATCGATAAGATCCCGAGAAAGGAGGGATTTGTCCCTCAAACCCAAGATATGATCTCTACCCAAAGAAATAAGGTGACCAGAACTCGAGAGCCAACTAAGCCAGTGAGTGATAAGATGGACATATTTTAACATATTATTCCATATCCTTGAGGCATAGTTATGTTTGAAAGAATATGATCTAAGACAATTCACAATGGTTGTATTGTGAAGATATGTATCCTTAATGATTTTATGTCAGATGCCATCTCGAGTAAGAACACGCCAAAGAGTGTTTGCATTCAGTGTTGAATTGAAATGGAATAAGTTGTGAAAACCCCAGCTGCCACATGACTTCAGACGGGATAAAACATCCCATCTGCATAGGTGATAATGTTTGGAGTCACTATTCCCCTTCCATAGGAAATTAAACATTAATTTATAGATCTGATGAATAATAGAACGCAGAATAAGCTCCAAAGACATCCAATAAATTGGTTTCCTTTCCAGGACAGTTTTGAGAAGGATGTAATGGCTACCCAAGGATAACCACTTATTGCACCAGTGACCAATCTTTTTACCGATTTGATTACTAGCCAACTCCAATCCAATGCTCGTTGAGCACCAGTCTTTAAAAAGTAACCTAAATACTTAAAACCCAAGTTCAATGCTGAAAATGTGTATGGAAGAAAGGATCTGAATGGGGTAAGATCCGAGTCAGATAGTCCTTCAAAGTGCAGAGTAGTTTTTCCACATTAACTTGAATACCATTAGCTTTGCAAAATAATACAATGAGTTTTTCTATCTCTTGCCACTCCTGTAGATCGGCCTTTGTCAAAATTAAAACATCATTCACAAAGAATAAATGGAGTATATTTATCAACCTTGAGACTTTGATACCAATAATATTTTTCTCCTCTTTGCTCTTTTTTAATAGCAAACTGAGTCCTTCCATTATCAATATGAATAATAATGGGGAAAGTGGACAACCCTGATGAAATCCACAACCACTCTGGAAGAAATTTGTGGTCTCACAGTTGATTAACACTACATAAGTAAGAGATGTTACACAACTCATAATCCACTTAGTCATTTGAATGCCAAAACCAACTTGAATTAAAATCATTCAGAGAAGATCCCAATCTATGCAATCATAAGCTTTTCTCAAATCAAGTTTGAGAACTAAGGATTTTGATTTCTTTTTAGTAATGCTATGGAGGCATTCATGTGTTGTACTGATAGCATCATGTATCCTTCTCCCTTTCAAAAATCTGAGATGTCCCTCCAAGAGATTACTATACAGAATAGGCTTTATCCGATTTGCAATGACTTTGGAAATCAACTTATAACATAGATTGCATAAGGAAATAGGCCTATAATCCTAGAAACTTGAAGGTTTGTTTTCTTTAGGAATTAACGCCAAAAATGTGGAATTTAAATTCCCTGTTACAGACCCCAATTTTCCTAGATTCCTCAATCATTTGCACAAGATCTTCACCGACCAAATCAATAAAGGTTGTAAAAAATTCCACAATCCAACCATCAAGGCCAGGGCTCTTATCTCTTTTGAACATGGCTAGGACATCTTTAATTTCATCAATAGTAACCGGTTCAAATAAAGTACATGCTTCCTCATCAACTACCATCCTGGAGAAAAGGTCAGTTACTTGAACTTGTTCATTTGTAAAGGTATCAGATCGTGCTTTGTAGAAATTTTTGAAATACTGAGCGGTCGCTTCCTTGATTTCATTCTGATCTGAGTAACTATTGCCTTCATCATCATTGATTTCCTAGATATGTTTGTGAATACGTCTGTGATTAGAAAAATGATGAAAATATTTTGTATTACGATCACCATTATTGATCCATATCGCTCTACTCCGCTGTCGCCATTTTTCTTCATTTATTTTAAGCAGCTTGTTCCTTTTCATCTCCAAACTGCCAAGAAGGATTTCTTGATCCAATTGTGAGTAATCATCCACAAAGTTTAAAAAATCATCTTTAATCTGTGACTCTAATGATACCATATGTTTTTGGATATTTCCTTCTCTCTGTTTTGCCCATTCTTTTGTCTTTCTTTTTAAATCTTTTAATTTCCAGACTAGTATGCAATGGCATCCTGATTCAGTATTGTATTTTGGATCCCTCCATACCTGATAAAATAAAAATTTATAATCTTCCTCTGGTACCCAGAGTGGATTTAGTTTAAAAGGAAAGGCTCTATACACTGGAGAAGTTTACAATTGTAAAATGATTGGAGCATGATCTGATATGAAAGGATACTCCACCTAGAACGATAAAGACCGCTAACAAATAGAAAACCTTCAAAGATAATGCATTTGTCCAATCATTTAGCAATAGCTTAAGTCCCGTGACACCCATTTCACCAAGTTGGAGCCACCTTGTCTGGGCGTAAATCCACAAGATTTTTTGAGAGAAGCAATAACTTGTAGTAATCTGCCAATGAACCAAAAGAATTAGAACATCCCCATACTTCATCTGATGACAGTGTAATATTAAGATCACCGACAAGGATAAAATTATCAAGAGACAATATACCATTGTTGGCCAAGTTATCCTAGAAAGCACGTATGTCTGTGCATGACCCATAAACATTAAGAAAGGAGAGTTGTTTCTGAGTTGAAATGACTTTGTCAGACAACAGAATACCACCACAAGAAAGAAATGGTTTTAAATAAAAATTAATTAGATCTCAGGTGACTAACAAACCACCGATGTACCAAAGGAATTTACAGCACAAGAAACCCAAGAAGGGCGAAAGATATTCACAAAATCCCTTGCTTTATGTTCATTAACAAGGGTCTCTTGTAAAAATATGATCTCTGATCAAACTCTATCCAATAAACGGCAAAACGAGGCAGCTTTAAGGGTGCTCCCTACCCCTCTAATATTTAAGGACAATATAATCATTATTTTTCCCTTTCTAGGGCCTTCATTTCTCTAAGTGCCCCACTATCATTAGCGGAAAAATCAGATTCACAGGAAGGACCAGCCCCACTTGCCAGTTTTTTGCGAGATCTCTGGGTTTTGATAGGAGAATGTTCTATACCTAAACATCTTGACCACGCAAATACCTTCCTGGAGCCTTCAATGTGAGAGACAGTAGTGTCAGGTTTATCCCCACCATTAGAGTCTTCAAAGACTGCTTTGCCCAGATAAACAGGTAACAAAATATATGAATTTTGATTCATGTATGAAAGGAAGAAGAGAGTTTAGTACATCAGACAGGGTTGAATCGTTATCTTCTGATTCCCTACAACCCAGAATAACAACATTTACTTCCGGCAAGGACATTGATGGAGAGGAAACAAAATTTAATAGACTCTACTCAGAATCAACTGGAAGTGAAACTTGATGGGACTCCGTAATAGGGGAACGGTTAATAGATAGATCTATAGCAGGAGCAATGAGAAATTGTTGTCCATATTAAAAAATCATGATTGAATTGTGGTTCACACTATTTTATTGATTTGATTTATTTATTTATTTTTCTAAGAAAAATGTTAAGTTTTTTCATTAATTCAGAAAACCACTCAAAATATCTTACAAATCGCTCAAATGTCTCCCAAATTATAATAATAAATGTTGATATACACCATTTTACAACCAATCCATATCCTCTGGCATCTTGTCGCCATAGGGCATCAAAAGCAATGCCATAATGATCAAGATATTATAACTATGATCAAAACAAATATGAGAAACAACAATCTCATATTGCTAAGGGTAGGGTCATGACATAAAGTCCTCAAAAATTAAAATTATCTTCACTCACGATGACTTGAACTTCTAGTGTTTGATCTTGGTAGAGAGGAACATGTTAATATGGACAGATCTAATTTTATTTTAAGATAATGAACTGTATTGCCAAAATATTATGAACCTAAAGAGATCAACCACATAAGAAAAATTGTTTCCAAGTAGAAGGAGATGATTGATCCACATAAGTCACTCCAACACTAGATCTAAAACATTTCTTATCCACCCCAATCACTCCCATCTCATGAAACATGGCCTTGAAGTCTTTACTTGATGTGAGAGGGAATGAATGAAGATTCTCTAGCAACTAAGGCAATTCCCCTAATGAATCATTATCCAATAGTCAATACCTAGTTGGAAAATAGCTACACACCCATCAAAAGGAGATCCATTCCAATAGGCCAACCTGACTACCTCCGTGATCCGAATTATTTTCGGCACGAAATGAGAGCGGAGATATAATAAAGAAATGTACAGAGATATCAAGGATATCCAATAATATAACAGAAATGTATCAGAGATGCAACCATAAACACAAAGATACAGTAATACATGATTTCTATTAATGAAATAAATGTACAGAGACTGTAAAAATACAGAGTGAAGGACTCGCTAGAATGGTGGCAGCTTATCTCTGAGAAGAGATGCGACGACTACTCGCATTCGCAAGAACATGATTACAATGAGGCTCTGAAGGTATTTTTACAATAAACCGGAATGCCAAAAACAGTAGACATCTAAAAACCTAACCCTAGGAGATGAAACGCCAAAAGTCATGTGGGCCGTTTGGGTAAGTTAGTACATCAACTTCCCGTGGTTGTAACTTTTGCATACGATCTTTGTTTTAGGCGTATGATAACGCGTTGGAAAGGTATCATTGAGGAGATTCATTTTGGGGTCTCAATCATGCCTTCAACTATCATTGAGAAGCTCAATCCTGAAAAAACTTCATTTAGGCCCTCAAAATGGCCCCAGAAGTTTAAAACTGCTAAAAATAGTAAATTGCCAGAAAATTGTTTTGAGCCAATTGGAAAAGGTGGGTGGCCACCAATATCCACCTGGATCAATCCTCCCTCCTTAGGAAGCAATGGTATCCATTGCATTGAGTTCTCGAGGGAGAGGGAAAATCATTTTCTATCTGCATCTTGGTGAGTTGCTTGCCTTGCTGGAGACGTTGCGCTGCTCAGTTTGTGGAAGTCTGTCACGAACCTGTTGAGGCTAAGGTTGTTCAACAAGTCGAGATACATGAGGGGACGATGTGCACAAGGAATATTTGTGCTTTTTTGCAACCTCGACGACCTACTTCTATTGGATAGAAGGTGCTTGGGGCGAGGTTGTAGTGGTTGCAGTGTCCTTTTGTTCCCCTTTTGAACAAATTGTGAATAAAATGAATTTTGTTTCCCCTGCATCACTGTTTATGTGGAATAATAGTTGGAACTACCTTTGGTATTATGTAGAGATGACCCCCTAGAGAAATAATGACACTGCGGGATCGAGACTCATAAACAACATGGCATCTCCACATGTATGGCTAGCCCAAGAGAACATCACAAACATCTAGTGGGGCAACATCACATAATACCTCATCCTTGAAGGGCTGGATGTCATATGAAAATTGGCACTGCTGGCTGACACAAATATCTCGTCCTTGGCAAAGCCACCAAATGTTGTATGGTTGCAGGTGTGGTGTTGTCGACAATGCCAATTGTTTGACGACCTCTGTTGAGATGAGGTTCTTCTAGCTTTCGCTATCAACAATAAAATGCAGTGGGGTCCCCTTCACCCACATCTGTGAATGAAAAAGGCACTCCCCCTCTTTTGGATTTGTTGGTTATTCTGGTTGAATTGTTGTGGTCATGACAATAGCAGTGGGGTCTGCTTCTATGATCTGTCTTTTACCAGTATTTTCAGAATCATATTATGAATCAGGGTTCGACTCCTTGTCTTTGATCTCAGCCACCAATGACTATTTTGAGAGACATTCGTCAGTGTTGTGCCAAGGGATTTTGTGGAAATCATACCATTTTCAGGTGTCCCTTTTTGTCTTCCCGTGACCCTTTTTTTCTTGTGGCTTGGACTGGTTTCCGGGAGACTGTTTGTTAGGAAAGTCTTTTTCATACTTTGTTTTTTGCGGATTTGCATATTCGAACTCCTGTTTTTTCTGGTGCTTAAACTTATGCTCGATTTTAATAGCATATCAATAAGCATAACCGATTGATGAGATGTCCAAAAAATCCATTTCAGTTTGGATGTATTTGTGTAGAGCCCCACGGTATTTCAGAACCAAATGTCGCTCAGAGTCTTTGATACCCAGCTTGGTGCATAAGGTATGGAAGGTATTGGTGAACTCCAACACTGCTTGGGCCCTCTCTTTCTGTGGTGTGGTCCATCTCATGTACTGGTCCTCATAGTTTAAAATAGGGTAATACTATTCCTTTACCACATCCACAAAAAAATACCAAGTGGGCTTGGCCCCATATATTCCAGACTCCTCTGTGGAACTTTGCTCCCAGTAAGTTTCCCACCAATGTTTGACATGGGGGAGAGCCTTAAGGAGTGCGAAGATGATCTTTTCTTTGTCGAAAAAATTGTGAACAGAGAAATAACTGTTAGAATATGAAAGATGTGTGCTCATTTTACCATCGAAAATACCCTTGTCACCCAACCATAGGCCGAAGCCACCCTCCGAGCACCTTAACCTTGACAGAGAATCACTCCAGAAGAAAACCCTAGGCTAGATAGCCAAACAAATGGTAGCGCACCTTTCCCCAAGGATAACACATCACAAAGAGATGATCAGATACTCCAAACCCTAGCCAAGAGATAGTCCAAGCGTAACTGCTAGTTGCAGCAGCTGCAACAGAAACTCTCCTCCAAACCTGCGCAGAAATTGGGCAATTGCAGTGCACACAAGTACTTCTCTGTAATTCTGAGACTGCCTGCCAGAATGAGAACTAGTCTCCTATATTTATACTAATTCTGGATAACTACCAGGGTCGAGTTCTCATTCTGGGTATCTGTCTGTTCAGTATATAATATTATTTCTGGTCGACTTCTTCTCTTGGAGGCTAATAACCTAATATAAATTATCTTCTTAAGTCGACAAGTCTTCTAGGGTTATTAGCCAACTCATTAGGGTTTCTTCTTGCTTCCTGGAGTATTCTATCCTTGTCAGGTTTACACGTGGAGGTAAATACCTCCCGTAGCTACCATAATATCAACACTCACTCCTAGCTAGGGAGGTATTATAGGTAATGGTCTTGAGCACAAAACATACCATTCACCCGGTAGCATCAACATAGTTATATAGACTAGATCATGAGCACCATCATCATTAGTTGCATCATCTCTCGAAACCATACTCTATCTGAGTAATCAGACATGATGCTCACTCCACAGAGTGATACAAGAGCCATTCTTCTAATCTAGAAGAGTAAATGTTCTGAACCATTTTCTGTCTAGAAAATCTTTGTTCATCATTCATCTCGCTGACAATTATTTCCAATAAACTGTTGATAGTCTTCAAGGCAATCAGAACAAAATAGAACACAACTGTGTCTATCCATATTAGTACATAACTACAATCCAGTCGCACACTACCACACCAAGTAACACACAAGTACTTGATCAACAATGTATAGTCACGAACAATGGAACACATCCACCACAATAGTATACATCTACTATCATACAGTATTCATAACAATCATTTGATACCAACCTGCACATAAACAATGTTATGATATAAACTAAATCATCTGGGCCAATATTTCACTCACATCTGTGAGATCTGAAAGAATATCTGCCCTCGGAGTAGAACAATGAGATATCTAGACTATTCTTCTCAAGCAAGGAAGAATAACTGGCCTCTCTTCTAAACCTGGACCATTCCCCACCTTGGGCCATTCTTCCTACACTAATCAAAGTGCACCCTGGAGAGAATGTATAAACCCTAAGGAATGACTGTCTGGACCATTTCCTCTGTTAACCACAAGAGAAAAAGATTGTCCTGTATCAACCTCCAAAATGGACCATTCCTCATGT
>ML822117.1:80673-97173 GCA_009831015.1 Picea engelmannii | reverse complement strand
TGATGTTATGTTGTCATCATCATTCATCTTCATGTCACAGAGCTCATTCTTCATACTCATTACTTGTCCAATGTTTCTGACTGAGAAGAGGTTTGTTAGGGCATCGTACATCTTCTTCGATGAGTCAAGATGGGAGATGTAGGATATCAAGTGGTATTTGATAGAATCCACTATGATACTGATGGAATTGATGTCACTGTCTTTGAACTTCTCCATAGCTGCAACATTCTGTAGTTCCTTCTCTTTCGCTTCTTCAAACTCCAGTTTCACGATCTTTCCTTTCACGATATCCAACACTTTATTCTTGGCAAGGATGAGGTCAATCCTTGTCTTCCATGCTCTGAAGTTAGAGGCTCCATCTAACTTGTTCTCTGACTTCATAGAATAAGTCATGGCTTCTTTGACTTGGTCAAACCCTAGATTTGACCACAAACTCAAAACTTTACGTCTTGGCTTGCTGAGAGTATTAGGAGATGTGCTAGGCTAGAGTGAACTGATCTATCCAGAGATTAGGTCAATCCATTCACTTAAGGTGCCTCAACAATAGGATTAGGGTTTCTTCAACTGCTCATGCTAGTAACCCTAGTGGTAGTGTCTTGGAAGCTGCTTCTCCTAGTAACCCTAGCGACAGTAGCGAGCTCAATATCCTAGGGACTATGTTTCCTTCCAGCATTTAGACTAAATGAAGGAGGTGTGGGCCCATAACCTATTAGAATATGAAAGATGTGTGCTCGTTTTACCATTGACAATACCCTTTTCACCCAACCATAGGCTGAAGCCACCCTTCGAGCACCTTAACCTTGACAGAGAATCACTCTGAAAGAAAACCCTAGGCTAGATAGCCAAACAAAGGGTAGTGCACCTTTCCCCAAGGATAGTGCATCACAAAGAGCTTATTAGATAGTCCAAACCCTAGCCAAGAGATAGTCCAAGCGTAACTGCTAGCTACAACAGCTGCAACAACAACTCTCCTCCAAACCTACGCAGAAACTGGGCAACTGCAGTGCGCACAAGTGCTTCTCTGCAATTCTGAGACTGCCTTCCAGAATGAGAACTAGCCTCCTGTATTTATACTAATTCTGGCTAACTGCCAGGGCTGACTTCTCGTTCTGGGTATCTGTCTGTTCAATATATAATATTATTTTTGGCCGACTTCTTCTCTTGGAGGCTAATAACCTAATATAAATTATCTTCTTGAACCGACAAGTCTTCTAGGGTTATTAGCCAACTCATTAGGGTTTCTTCTTGCTTCCCGGAGTATTCTATCCTTTTCAGGTTTACACATGGAGATAAATACCTCCCGCAGCTACCATAATATCAACAATAACCTTCTAACATATTTAACCATTTATCTAGGGCATTCGCATTTATCTGACCTTCAAATATAGGAATATCAAAATTGACATGTACCTTAAAAGGAGAGGTGCCTCCAAAGTGTCTGCTTGATGAATATTCGCCTGATGCTATCGGGAGGCATTGAAGGATATGGGAAAAATTCTCCATCATTCCGTCCTTCTATCATGTGAGAGCTTGCTCAAGCAACAGATTAATAGGATCATCTGCTCTGTTGTTTTTCTTTTCTTTCGGCATGGAGGGTTTCTTGGGTGTGCGAGAGCGATTTTATTCAAGAGAGACAAGATCAAGACCCAACTTGCTATACTAGAACCTCGTCTGGGACATGCATTGAAAAACAATCAAAAGAAGCCTGCTTTGATACCACTGATCTAGATTATTTTCGACACGAAATGAGAGCGGAGATATAATAAAGAAATGTACAAAGATATCACGGATATCCAATAATATAATAGAAATTTATCATAGATACAACCATAAAAACAAATATACATTCATACACGATTTCTATTAATGAAATAAATCTACAGAGACTGTAAAAATACAGAGTGAAGGAGTCGCTAGAATGGTGGCAGCTTATCTCTGAGAAGAGATGTCACGGCTACTCGCATTTGCAAGAAGATGATTACAATGAGGATTTGAAGGCATTTTTACAATAAAACGGAATTCCCAAAACCCTATACATCCAAAAACCTAACCCTAGGAGATGAAGCGCCAAAAGTCATGTGGGCCATGTTTGGGTAAGTTAGTACATCAACTTCTTGGGGTCGTAACTTTTGCATACAATCTCTGTTTTAGGCGTATGACAGCCTATTGGAAAGGTACCATCAAGGAGATTCATTTTGGGGGCTCAATCATGCCTTTGGCTATCATTGAGAAGTTTGATCTCGAAAAACCTTCATTTAGGCCCTCAAAATGGCCCCAGAAGTTTAAAACTGCTAAAAATAGTAAATTGCCAAAATTGCCAGAAAATTGTTTTGAGCCAGTTGGAAAAGGTGGGTGGCCACCGATATCCACCCGGATCAATCATCCCTCCTTAGGAATAAATGGTCTCCATTGCATTGAATTCCCAAGGGAGAGGGAAAAGCGTTTGCTGAATCTGCATCTTGGTGAGTTGCTTGCCTTGCTTGAGACGTCGTGCTGCTGAGTTTGTGGAAGTATGTCACAAACCTGTTGAGGCTAAGTCTATTCAACAAGTCAAGCTACATGAGGGGAAGATGTGCAGAAGGAATATTTTCACTTTGATGCAAACTCGACAACCTGATTCCATTGGATAGAAGGTGCTTGGGGCGAGGCTGTAGTGGTTGCAATGTCCTTCTATTCCCCTTTTGAACATATTGTGAAGAATCTGAATTTTGTAGTATGAGATACTATCTTGTGACACTATTTAGGTGGAACAATAGTCAGAACTACCTATGGTGTTCCATAGAGATGACCCCCTAGAGAAACAATGACACTGCAGGGTCGAGACTCATAAACAACATGGTGTCTCCACATATATGGCTGGCCCAAGAGAACATAAAAAACATCCAGTGGGGAAACATCACATAATACCTCATCCTTGAAGGGTTGGATGCCGTATGACAATCGACACTGCTGGCTAACACAAATGTCTCGTCCTTGGCGAAGCCACTTGATGTTGTATGGTTGCGGGTGTGGTGTTGTCGACAATCCCAATTGTTTGACGACCTCTACTAAGATGAGGTTTTTCTGGCTTTCGCTATCAACAATGAAATGCAGTGGGGTCCCCTTCAACCACATATGTGAATGAAAAAGGTGCTCGCCCTCTTCTGGATCTGTTGGTTCTTTTGGTTGAATTGTTGTGGTCGTGACAATAGCAATGGGGTCTGTGTCGATGATCTGTCTTTTATCAATATTTTCAGAATCATATTCTGAATCAGGGTTTGGCTCCTTGTCTTTGATCTTGGCCACCAATGACTGTTTTGAGTGACATTCATCGGTGTTGTGCCAGGGGCTTTTGTGGAAATCGCACCATTTTCTGGTTTCCTTCTTTGTCTTTCTGTGACCCTTCTTTTCTTGTGGCTTGGATTGGTTTTCGGGAGACTGTTTGTTAGGACCGTCTTTCTCATTCTTTATTTGTTGTGGATTTTCATATTTGAACTCCCATGTGTTCTGGTGCTTAAAATTCTGTTCTATTTTAACAACATATCGATAAGCAGAACCAAGTGATGAGATGTCCAGAAAATCCATTTCAGTTTCAATGTATCTGTGTAGAGCCCCACAGTATTTCAAAACCAAATGTCACTCGGAGTCTTTGATACCCAGCTTGGTGCGCAAGGTATGGAAGGTATTGGTGAACTTTGGCACTGCTTGGCTCCTCTCTTGCCACAGTGTGGTCCATCTCATGTACTGGTCCTCATACTTGCAAACAGGGTAATATTGTTCCTTTACTGCATCCACAAAAAAATCCCAAGTGGGCTCGGCCCCATATTCCAGACTCCTATGTGGAACTCTGCTTCCAGTAAGTTTCCCATCAATGTTTGACACAGGGGAGAGCCTTATGGAGCACGAAGATGATCTTTTCTCCGTCGGAAAAATTGTGAACAGAGAAATAACCTTATAATAGATTTAACCATTTATCTAGGGCATTCGCATCTATCTAACCTTCATATATAGGAATATAAACATTGACCTGTACCTTAAAAGAAGAGGTGCCTCCAAAGTGGCCTCTTGATGAAGATGCGTCTGATTTTATCGGGAGGCATTGAAGGATGAGGGAAAAATTCTCCATCATTTCGTCCCTCTGTCGCGTGAGAGATTGCTCAAGCAACAAATTGATTGGATCCTCTGCTCCATCGTTTTTCTTTTCTTCTGCCATGGAGGGTTTATTGGGTGTGCGAGAGCGATTGTCTTCAAGAGAGACAAGATCCAGACCCAACTTGCTATACTTGGACCTCGTCGAGGACATGCACTGAAAAACGATCAAGAGCAACCTGCTCTGATACCACTGATCCAGATTATTGTCGACATGAAATGAGAGCAAAGATATAATAAATAAATGTACAGAGATATCGCAGATATCTAATAATATAATAAAAATGTATCAGAGTTGCAACCATAAACACAAATATACAATAATACATGATTTCTATTCATGAAATAAATGTACAAAGACTGTAAAAATACAGAGTGAAGGACTTGCTAGAACGGTGGTAGCTTATCTCTAAGAAGATATGTGACAGCTACTCACATTAGTAAGAAGATGATTACAATGAGGCTCTGAAGGCCTTTTTACAATAAACCAGAATGCCAAAAACACTAGACATCCAAAAACCTAACCCTAGGAGATGAAGCGCCAAAAGTCATGTGGGCCCTGTTTGGGTAAGTTAGTACATCAACTTCTCGGGGTCGTAACTTTTGCATACGATCTCCGTTTTAGGTGTATGATAGCTCGTTTGAAATGTATCGTCGAGGAGATTCATTTTGGGGGCTTAATCATGTCTTTAGATATCATTGAGAATCTCGATGCCGAAAAACCTTCATTTAGGCCCTCAAAATGGCCCCGGAAGTTTAAAACTACTAAAAATAGTAAATTGCCAAAATTGCCAGAAAATTGTTTTGAGCCAGTTGGAAAAGGTGTGTGGCCACCGATATCCACCTGGATCACTCTATGCCTAGGAATAAACATACACAGGAAAGAGTAAATCTACTACATGAATTTGATTTTTACATCTTTCTCATTACATATCCTCATGACCATCAACCAATCCAATCCTCTATGCATCCAATAAAATATTGGCCATGAGAAGGGAAGGCAATCCTAATTTTAGTCTTCCATTGAATGCGATTCCTTCTGTTAACACAAATTCTTGTAAGGGGGAAGCTTCTCTCTGGATTTGGGTCCTTGGTGAAAAATAAATGAAATGGGGCTTAAGACCCATCAAATGAAGTTATCCAAGGTCGCAGCCATGAGTACCCAAGTGTAGCATGCATAAAATCTCTATTTTTGGGTTAAAAATCAAGTAGGCAGGCATTTGTGGTTTTTTAGCAGCAAAGATCTAGTGATGGAGCAGATCAACGGTCATCGGATAAGCCAGAGCCATGGATTTGCATGAGGTTTAGTGCATGGGATCATCCCTTAGGGCCAAAGTCACGAAATGATCGTGGTTGTCCGATCCAGTCGAGACACATGGCACCTGATTAAGTCCAGTCGCCATCTTGGCTATCGCGACTATGAAACAAAAGGGTCGACTCCATTCCATCCACGATACACGAGATGTGAAGACACCTTCGGGTGCGAGCCCACGGTCATAGCACAGGGTTATATGGAAAGTCGGTTGGAGGAAGAAGAGTGAGAACTCCCGGTGGGAGAATCCCCAAAAGGATCGGGACTGTTAGTCTGGAAGGATACTTGGCGCCTGATTAAGTCCAATCGCCATCTTGGCTATCGCGACTTTGAAATACAAGTGTCGACTCCCTTCCATCCATGATACGCGAGATGCGAAGACGCCTTCGGGCATGGGGTCATAGCACAGGATCGTATGGTAAGGCAGTTGGAGGAAGAGGAGTGAGAACTCCTGATGGGAGAATTCTTGAAAGAATCTGGATCGTTGATCATGGAGCAGTCTCAGCCGTCCATCAGGGATGATTCTCGGTGCATGAAGCTAAGGAGTGGGCAGGTCTTGTAACAACCCTGGTTAAATAGTGCATAAATTTTATTAAGTATAATTAATTAGATAATCTGACTCTCCTAATATGTTTTAGTTAAGCAATAATTATTTCTTAATAATATTAATTAATTAATTAATTATTAATTAATTGTTCATATCTGTTGATGATTAATTAATTAATTAATTGACTCATTAAAGATTTGAGTAATAAATTAAGGGGTTTAATAACTTTAATTTAATCATTATGAAACTTTACGTATGACAAGTTAAGGATAAGATAATAAAGGAAAGGATAAGATAATAAAGGAGGAGATAAGGTAATAATGGGGAGGATAAGGTAATTAATGGAGGATAGGGAGTCAATGAAGGAGGGGGAGGGAGATATGACGGGGAGGAGTCCTATGGGAGGGGCATTATGAAAAATTGGGGAGGAAGAATTATTTTGGGGGCAAGAGGACTGTATCTCTGGTTTCCATATTTTTTTGGTGTTGGGAGTAGGGTTCTGGAGTTTTGTTGAACCATTGCAGGGGGCACCGGGTTACTGGGAGTTTTGGGCATGGGGGCCAAGATTCCTTACGACATCTTGGAGCTAGGGAGCCAGACAGGCTGCTCCTAGCTGGCTGGGTGGTTAGTCGGTTTTGGGTAGAGTTTAGCACAGTTTCAGCTTCAGCTTGGACAAATAGAGATCGGGGATTTAGCATCAAATGGAGGCATTTTAATTTATGTATTTTTTTTATGAATTTTAAGGAATATGTAGTGTTATGTGGTTGTTTGTAAGCTTACTATGATCTGTTCATAAATTTTAATTAAGATGAATGGTTATATGCTTGTTATGAAGTTATGAAAATGTTAGGATAACATTTCTTTAAAATAATTTTTTTTGTTTGTTTTATAAGGCTCTGTTGAGTAGAACCTTAAACATGGTATCAAAGATTCGTTCACAATCTGGAGCCTTAAGGGCCTACCCACCTACCCACCTAACCTCTTGTAAGAAGGAAAGTTTAGAATTGAAACTGTTCAACACTAACCCAGAAATTTAAATAACCCCTAATTGGCTATATTGAAACCCTTTGCCCTGAAATCCTAAACAATCCCTAAATAATCTGTATATGAAAATATATATATAAGAGTAAATATAAATTTGGGCCCGAGGGCCAAGCTCCAGCCAACCTCCAAGCATAAAGTCTTGTTTGCTCCCTACTCGATGTGCTCGAGCTGCAGCCTGTGATGGAATTCCCCAATGGACAAAATGCATGATGACATAACTTGAGAATTAGAATTTTTGAGCTTAGTCTGATGTCATATATTTATAAGATCTAATTTCTTGATTGGAAAAGCTAAACCTGACAAGTTATTATTATGTTTAGTACTCTACAAGTGTCAGAAAATTACAAATAAATTGTGAGTGTACAAAAAGCATATTATGTTACAGAGATCCTTACCTTCTACATTTGGGACTCTTATCTTATATAAAGTTCAAAATAGATATGTAGGACTTGAGGTAAGTTTTATTAATGTTGGTATGAAAAGAAATTCATCAAAGCTTAAGACCAATCATTAAGCATGTTTGGGATTCAATAGATTATGACAAACTGACATTTCTCAAGTAGGCTTCAAATTCTCAATGCAAAAAAGACAAAGTTCAATGGAAAATTACAATGTGAGCCAAGATTGCAGCATAATATGACAAGTTGTGCTTCTGAGAATAAAGATAAAGGTTTCACCACCTAGACTCAACAAACAAGTGCAGATGAAAGGAAGATAAAAAAAAAAAATCCGAGAAAGGAGAAACTGAGAAGACAATGAAATGCATGGCCCATATGAGATGCTATCAATAGCCACCCAACCCCCCCCCAAAAAAGGGAAATAGTTACTCAAATCAGTACATTAGACATAAAAGTATATAACATGTATAAGACAACCATTCAAAACCCAAGGAGAGATGTATACATAATTTGTTTCATACTTTCAAATATTTTCTTCAAGGGAAAATTACTTTACAATATATTAAAGATCAAACCAAAGTGTCGGCAGCCCTATATTCAAATGTAGTATTATTCCACCAAAAACTCTAATAAAAAATAAATACAAAAATAAATATAATAACACAAAAATAAAAAATAAAATGAACAGAATTTTTTTTTACCACAGGTTAGCTGCACATTACAACACGCAAGTCAAAGGACAAGCGCCCAAGCGCCAAGACCATAAGGGAGTTTGTGTGCTCTACACCTCACAGATAGCCACACAACACAAAACAACACACATAATACAAGCTAGTGACCAACGCCAGAAACCAAACACCTGACAAACGAGGAGGAGAAGCCATGAGAGAAAGCCATGGTAGTCGACCGGGTAACCAGAGACCTCACAAGAAGAAATGAAGAGGAAAAGAGGAATTAGAGTTACGACGTGTAGGGTTAGGTTTAGGTCAGGAGGGCATTGGAGGAACGAGGGCGGGGCACGTGGGCTTCATGCGTGCCCGCCCTTTGTTATTTAAAAAAAAAAATTGTTGTTTTTAAATTATTTGTTTAAATTTATATATGTTTTATTTTAGTTTATTTTATTTTATTATTGATTATCGTAAATTATTTATATATATTATTTGCTAATTTGTTAATTTTTTTTATTTTTTTATTATTTTTTTTATAATGATAAATAAATAAATAAATAAAAATATTAATAAATAAAGTTATAAAAAAAAAAATTGAAATTTTTTGGAGTCTATGGGTTTTGAACCCATGACCACCCACCGCCTAAGCCTTAAAAAACAACCAAACACCAACGTGCCACATATGAGTCTTTACAAATAAATTCTTATAAATAAATAAATTAATGGTAACAAAGTACTATCCTGAAGTATAATCTCCAATTATCCATGTTAACCAAACACTGAGTTTCGTGCCCTCAACCACCAAGCCAAGCATCAAGTCCCTCCATTCCATTCCACCAGTCAAAGCCAAACACTAAGCTTCAATGCATCGCCTCAGGCTCACTACATCATGCGACCACAAGTCCAGAACAATACATAACCACAACGCACAAGCGCTAAGCTCCAATGCCCGAAAACCACTCTACAATCCTCAAGACTCGCACCTGCAGCCACCGAGACACACAATTCAATGCATACGTACAACACGCCAAGGAGAGCCCACGAGTCAAGCATTGAAGGATAACCTTAGACTCATTTCATCAACATTAGGTTGGAAGTCACCTTAATTAGTTGTAAACGCAAAGTATAAGGACTTAGACCAAGACAAGCGGGGGGGGCTCATGCGCACTAGGCAGGTAAGTTAGAGAATCGACGAGTATGGTGCAAGCTAGCGTAGCTACCGGGAGAGGGAATTAGTATTTTTCCTAGGCGAAGACATCAAGCTTAGATGCTTAATCCTAACCTAGCCAATGCCCTAAAGAGAGTAACGTCTGTTTACAGACAAGTAAAAGAAACTTACGCCTAAAACTGTTTTCTAGTTAAGTTGCGCAATGAGAAACGACCTTGAACTCACCCTGACAACTTTGGTTGATGCAGGTTAAATCATACAGGATGGTTAATACTCAACGGAATCAAGGCAGGGGAGCATCGTCACAGGCACCACCAACACCACTAGCGCTGCCACCACCATTGCTGGAACTAGCTCTCATATTGTGCTCTTTGGAGGCCATAATTGAGACTTTGAAGGGGCGACAACCAACAGGGATCGAAGTGGAACCCCCACCATCTGGAATGGGTAATCCAGAAGTGTCAAGGGATTCAGGGGGAGGACCTCCACTCGAAGACATCACTAGATTATTGCAGAAGATCAAACTTCCAGAGTTTGTCGGGGGTCGCTCCAATGAACGCGCAGAAGCATGGTTGGAAGGCATGACAAGGTGTTTTGACTTAAGGGACTATGCATCCACCTCAAAGGCAAAAATAACAATTTTTCAGTTAAGAGACAATGCCTTGAACTAGTGAGGCAACATGGAAAGACAACTACATCTTACCCCGGACACCATATCTTGGGAACTTTTCGAGGAGAGGTTCCGAAGGAAATATCTGCCAGCTTACTATGAGGAACAACAGGTAGGAGCGTTTCATGCTCTAGTACATGGAAATAGGACCGTAGAGGAATATGAGATTAGGTTTATGGAATTGGTCAAGTATGTTTCATATATGGATAACCGCCAACGACAGGAAGAATGCTTCGTCTATGGGCTAAACCCTGAGATAAGGGCTATGGTGCGGATGTGGAAACCGTCTTCAGTAGAAGAAGATGTCGAAAATGTGTGTTATGCGGAGGAACACATGAACTTAACCAGAGGTACGAGACCGACCTTTCCACATTGCCCTGGATTCGTGGGGAAGGTCCCTAGGACATTTCCTAGGGGAGGGGGATCAAGGCCACCTCCATATGGTAACAGAGTTGCACCAAGGACAGTAGCTGCAGGGATTTCAATGGCAGCGAGTGCAGCATCTCATTCATCACCAATGACACAGGCAGGTCCACGACCATCTCAGGGAGTAGCTAGTAGGGGCAGGGGTTCCAGGGGAAGGAACTCATTTAAGAGGCAGTCACAGAACAGTGCGTAGGTTCAATCTCATGTTACCTATTGGGGATGTGGAGGACCCCATTACCAGCATGACTACCTACAGTTACAATCAAGATTTGTGCATAGAGAAGGAAAGGCCATGATAGGAAGAGCAAGTAGCAGCCACCAGATTTACGTAGCGGTTAATAATCACCAGGCTGAACATCAATCCATGGTGGTGGATTCATTAGGTATGCTAAATCATATCAATGTTAAGATTTTATTTCATTCTGGTGCGACAAATAGTTTCATTTCACCATCTACATTAGAAAAGAGTGGGTTGGAAGCCTACGAGCATGATGACTTTAAACAAGTCGAGATGGCTTCGGGGGGAAAATAAGTGGTAGGACCTAGCATCGATAAATGTATAGTAGACCTGGGAGTGTGTACTACCAGGTTGAAGGTATACGTCACTGCTCTCGGGGCATACGGCCTAATCATTGGAATAAATTGGTTAGAAGATCATCGAGCTTTGGTAGATTGTTTCGCAAAAAGGGTGCTTTGTTTCGATGACGAAGAAAGGCCAGTATAGATCCAGGGTGTACGGAGAAAGGTGTCATTATGCCTTATATCAACTATGAAGGTTAAGCGATGCTTGAGGCAAGGGTGTTGACTATATGTAGTGGAAGCAGTGAATGAAAGGAAGGGACCCTCATTGGATCAGTACCCAGTATTGTCAGAATTTAAGGATGTTTTTCCGAACGAGTTACCAGGGTTACCTCTTGAGAGGGAGCTTGATTTTACTATTGAGCTAAAACCTGGTGCAAAACCGATTTCCAAGACTCTGTATCAGATGACAGCGCCAAAAGTTTGTGAGTTGCAAATGCAGTTGAAATAGTTGTTGGACTTAGGGCTAATAAGGCCCACTGTTTCACCTTGGGGTGCACCAGTAATTTTTGTAAAGAAGAAGGATGGATCCTTACGACTGTGTATAGACTACAGGGACTTGAATCATGCTACAGTGAAAAATATGTACTCAATGCTGCGAATAGATGACCTCTTCGATCAGATGAAAGGAGCAACGATATTCTCAAAGATTGATTTGCGATCAGGGTATCATCAGTTAAGGATTAAGGAAGGCAATATCCCAAAATCTGCCTTTCGAACTCGGTTTGGACATTACGAATTTGTTGTAGTACCTTTCGGATTGACCAATGCACCAGCAGTATTCATGAGCCTCATGAACAATGTATTCTGGAAGTACTTAGACCGTTTTGTACAAGTATTTCTAGATGACATCCTCATCTATTCCAAGAATGAAAGAGAACATGAGGAACACTTACGAGTAGTGTTGTCCTGCCTTAGAGAGAACAAATTGTATGAGAAGTTGTCGAAGTGTTCCTTCTTCCAGAAAGAGATCCACTATTTAGGTCATATCGTTTCCGGCGAAGGAATCTCTGTGGACCTAGAAAAGGTAAAGGCCATTATGGAGTGGTCAGTGCCGAAAAATGCCCATGAGGTGAGAAGCTTCATGGGGCTAGCAGGTTATTATCGGAGATTTGTGGAGGAATTCTCAAAAATAGTGAAACCCATCACCACTTTGCAGCGCAAGGGGGTTAGGTATGACTGGACAAAAGAATTTGATAGTGCATTCATCGAGCTTAAGAGGTTACTAACTAGTGCGCCAATTCTACGAGTATTGGATATGGAAAAGGACTTCACAGTTTGCATAGATGCCTTGAAGCAAGGGTTGGGGGTCATGCTAATGCAGGATGGAGGAGTGATAGCTTATGCATCAAGGAAGTTGAAGAAACACGAAGAGATTTACGCTACTCATGATTTAGAGTTGGCAGCTGTAATGCTAGCTCTGAAACTTTGGAGGCACTATCTTGTGGGGCGAAACTTTGAGCTCAAAATGGACCATCAAAGTTTAAAACATCGCTTCACTCAAAGGGATCTGAATGCCAGGCAAAGGCGATGGAGTGAGTTTATGAGTGAGTACGATTTTGGTATTTCATACATCAAGGGAAAGGAAAATGTGGTCGCAGATGCCTTGAGTAGGAGACCATGTGTCTTCTCCATGGTACCCTTAAAGGTCAATCTGAGGGAACGTGTGTTAATGAACTCCAAGGAGACAGTTGGTATTTAAAGGTTACTTCAAACCTCCAAAGTGGGAGGTAGTTAGATCCAAAGTATGAAGGATATAGTCTGGAAGCAAACAGAATGTTAAGATACTGAGGAAGGATGTACATCCCTAAAAATGGGGATATTTGAAGCATCATACTGAAGGAAGCCCATAGAGCACTTTATTGTGCGCATCCGGGTGTGAAGAAGATGTACGCAGACATGAGGAAGCTCTTATTCTAGGTAGGCATGAAGCGTGATGTAGTCGATTTCATTGCCAAGTGCCTAGAGTGTCAACAAGTGAAAGCCGACCACCATCACCCAGCAGGCCTCCTACAACCACATGATGTTCCTATGTCCAAGTGGGAAGTCATTTCTATGGATTTTGTTGTGGGGTTGCCGCTCACATCTCATAGACACAATGCCATTCTAGTGATAGTTGATAAGTTAACCAAGAGTGCTCATTTTATTCCAGTTAGAGACACTTATGATGTCACTGATGTGGCACATGTGTTTGTAAGTGAGGTCATTCGTTTGCACGGGATACCAAAGAAGATCATTTCAGATAGGGAATCCATATTCACTTCTAGGTTTTTGACAAGTTTGCAGTCAGCGTTGGGGACTCAATTAAACTTAAGAACAACTTATCGTCCTAAAACAGATGGGCAAACCGAAAGAGTAAATCAAGTCATGGAAGACATTGTCAGGATGTATGTCATGGATAATCAAACCCATTTGGAGAAGTAGCTACCTTTGGTAGAGTTCGCCTACAATAACAGTTTTCATAACTCCATCGGAATGCCACCCTACGAAGCCCTATATGGAAGGCCATGCAGAACATCATTGAGTTGGGATAGAATAGAAGACTGAGTAACAGTTGAGCCAGAATTGATTCAAGAGATGGAGGAACAAGTGATTCAGATTAGGCAGAGACTAAAGGAAGCACAGGATAGGCAGAAAAGTTATGTGGATGCACACAGGACCGACCAAATTTATGAAGTGGGAGACTAGGTTTTCATTCGTATCATGCCTAATAAGAGTACCATACGGTTTGGGAAGGGGACAAAGTTTTCACCTCGATTTATAGGACCGTTCAGAATCCAAGAGAAAATTGGACTCGTTGCTTATCGTCTCGTACTGCCACCCCACTTGCATAAAACTCATAACGTTTTTCATGTATCTATTTTATGTCATTATGTTGCTGATGAATCAAATAAACTAAATTGGAAGGAATTGCAGGTATCGGATGTGGGAACTCTCATGGTAGAACTGTTACGCATATTGGACTGTAGAGTCCGACATCTCAGGAACCGTCTGGTAGACCAAGTTAAGGTCCAATGGGACAAGTATAGTCCAGGATCTTCTACTTGGGAAGACACCGAGACATTACGACGAGACTATCCCTCACTTTTTTGACCACCTCGAGAATATGTTTCTCGGAGGTGGGGTGTATGTAACACCACATTTTGACTTAGACAGCCAGGATTACCTAAGGCCTACACTTTTATTTTCTACTCATAGTGAAACTATTAAATGATACACTTAAACTTTTAAGACGTATGAACCTTTATGAATGTTAAATGCTATTGATGATGATGGATATAATGCGGTCTACTATGTGAATGTAAATTTTATGAATGTTTAAATGTTATTGATGATGATGGATATAATGCGATCTACTATGTGAATGTAAATTTTATGAATGATTAAATGTTATTGATGATGATGTATATGATGCGACATATTGTGTGAATGTGAATCCTATGAAGGTTTAAATGCTATTAGAATGATGTTGGATATGATGCAATCTATTTAGTAAATGATAATTTTATGAATGGGTGTCGAAATTGAATTATGGGATATTATGAGATCTATTTCTAACTTGAAAACTTTGATGTTAAGTTGTTGGTACATGGATACAGAATTGAAATGATGATTGTATGCAATTACATGATGATAATGCATAGAAATGTATGAGTTTGTGTTACAAACTAATCTGCAGGTCATGGGCTATGAAATAGCCAAGGGATAATAATGATGAAAGTGAATGTCATGACCACTAGCCAAGAAACATTATGGTATGAATCTTTGTATGTGAAATTATATTGGTTTGGATGCATTGCTATGATATGTGGACCAGTGCAAGATTTCAGGTGATGAGACTACCCAAAATTGAATAAACGATGACAAAACTCCCAGCAACACAGTGCCACTGTATGTTCCATTGTAGGGTGTGGACCCTAGTTATGATTAGGAGGGGTGGAGGCATTTCCCACCGTGTATCTTTCGAAACTTGAAGTCATGGGAGGACGGTGTTAGCTCATGCTCCCCGAAACGTGTGATGATGACTATTAGTTGCCTGCTGGGGGAGCTTGGTCGAGATAGTGACACTTCTGCTTACGGGTTCTATTTGGAGTTAGGTCAATATAGTTAATGCTCCAAGATAGTCCAGCAGAGGAAGGATAGGAATGAAGATGAAAGTAAGTTAGGGAGGAAGGGTGAGTAGAAATAGTTGAGAGTGTATGGAGATTTGTCTTATGGTGGAAATTATTGTTTTTCCCTTCCGAAAAAAAAATGTGTATATATGAATATTCATAATTAGGTAACTAAACCACAGTTGTCTAAATAAAATTATTGAACTGGATAATTGTAATTAAAGTATTTCGCAAACATTTGATTGGTTTATTGTCTTTTATAAAAGACTAGTCTTGTTGATTGGATGGGATGCATACATAAATTACTAAAGGTTGATAGTTATTGATTATTAGTACATGCATGAGACTTGTATGTACTAGCTACACATGCATTTCTTGTACATGTACACTAGTATGTATGAGTTTTCTTGGCTTACTTACTAATAGTGTCGGTTAATTGTTATGAATGTGTGAACCATGTTTCTTTTCCTTTGTACCATGAGATACCTTAACTTCGGGACGAAGTTTCCTGAAGGGTGGGTGTATGTAACAACCCTGGTTAAATAGTGCATAGGGTTTATTAAGTATAATTAATTAGATAATCTGACTGTCCTAATATGTTTTAGTTAAACAATAATTATTTCTTAATAATATTAATTAATTAATTAATTGTTCATATCTGTTGATGATTAATTAAATAATTAATTGACTCATTAAATATTTGAGTAATAAATTAAGGGGCTTAATAACTTTAATTTAATCGTTATAAAACTTTAAATATGACAGGTTAAGGATAAGATAATAAAGGAAAGGATAAAGGAGGGGATAAGGTAATAATGGGGAGGATAAGGTAATTAATGGAGGATAGGGAGTTGGTGAAGGAGGGGGGGGAGATATGATGGGGAGGAGTCCTATGGGAGGCATTATGAATTTGGGGAGGAAGAATTATTTTGGGGGGGAGAGGACTGTATCTCTAGTTTCCATATTTTTCTGGTGTTGGGAGTAGGGTTCTGGAGTTTTGGTGAACCATTGCAGGGGGCACTGGGTTGTTGGGAGTTTTGGGCATGGGGGCCAGGATTCCTAATGACATCCTGGAGCTAGGGAGCTAGACAGGCTGCTCCTAGTTGGTTGGGTGGTTAGTCAGTTTTGGGTAGAGTTTAGCACAGTTTTAGCTTCAGCTTGGACAAATAGAGATCAGGGATTTAGCATCAGATGAAGGTATTTTAATTTATGTATTTGTTTTATGAATTTTAAGGAATATGTAGTGTTATGTGGTTGTTCGTAAGCTTATTATGATCTGTTCATAAATTTTATTTAAGCTGAATGGTTATATGTTGGTTATTGGTTATATGTTGGTTATGAAATTATGAAAATGTTAGGATAACATTTCTTTAAATTTTTTTTTTTTTTGTTTTATAAGGCTCTATTGAGTAGAACCTTATAGGTCTGGGCGGCCAGGATTTGCGCAC